>PVKS010000545.1:95663-187614 GCA_004027875.1 Aplodontia rufa
ATATATATATGTATGTATGTATGTATGTATATATATATTTTTTTCAGGGCTGAGGACCGAACTCAGGGCCTTGTGCATGCTAGGCAAGCGCTCTGCCACTGAGCTAAATCCTCAACCCCTAATTTATATATTTTTTATTCATTCAATATAGTCTTATATTTAGGAGGGAATCGTTGCCACACAATCATGAACACATGCATAATGACAGAGCAAGCTGAGGCTGATGCCATTCCATCATCTTCCCCCTTTGGGTCCCCCCACACACACCTGATCCCATGTTTCCCACTATTTTACCCCCATGTTAGTTGGGCTTCTCATAGAAGTCAAAGGTTCTCCATTGGGTTGATAACCCCCCTACTCCCTCCCTCCAGCTGCCTTGATATCCCTCCTATTCCCTCCCCCTTTCCTGCTACCCTCCCTTCATCCTCCAGCATCATTGACAAGGTTCCCCCTGCTTGTGTAAAAATTCACCCATGTTGAGGTTATTATTAGCTTAGCCAACTTTCAGTCTGTTTCTGATTGTATTCTAGCTTCTACATATGAGAGAAAACATTAGGCCCTTGATTTTCTGAGTTTGGAATATTTCACTCAGCATAATTTTTTTCCATTTCCATTCATTTGGCTGCAAATGCCATGATATCATTCTCTCTGTTAGCAGAGTAGAATTCCATTGTATATATGTACCATAGTTTTTGAATCCACTCATCCATTGAGGGGCATCTGGGTTGGTTCCATAGTTTAGCTATTGTAAATTAAGCTGCTATAAACATTGGTATAGCTGTATCTTTGTAATAAGCTGATTCTAGCTCTATTGGGAGAATACCCAAAAGTGGGATAGCTGGGTCATAGGGTGGTTCCAGCCCTAGTTTTTTGAGGAGTCTCCATATTGCTTTCCAGAGTGACAGTATAAGTTTACAGTCCCACCAACAGTGTGACAGTGTTACTGTCTTCCCACAACCCCTCCAGCATCTGTCATTGTTTGTATTCTTCATTTTTGCCACTCTGAGAGGAGTGAGGTGGAATCGAAAACTATTGCACATTAAAAAAAAGAAATTGCAGGAGACTTAAGTAGTTGGAAAAACATTCCATGTTCTTGGTTAGGCAGAATCAATATAATCAAAATGGCCATTCTACCGAAAGTCCTATACAGATTCAATGCAATCCCCATCAAGACACCAATGACATTCTTCACGGATATAGAAAAAGCATTTCTCAAATTCATATGGAATAACAGAAGACCCAGAATAGCCAAAACATTACTAAACAAGAAAGAGAAAGCAAGAGGTGTCACAATTTCTGACCTGATATTATACTATAGGACTATAGTAATAAAAACAGCATGGTATTGGTATCAAAACAGAAATGAAGATGAATGGAACAGAATTGAAGATTCTGAGACAAACCCTTAAATCTTTACCATGTGATATTTGATAAAGGGGGTAAAAGCATAGTGTGGAAGAAGGACAGCCTGTTCAACAAATAGTGTTGGACAAACTGGACGGCCTTATGCAGACAACTGAAGTTCGACCCTTACCTCTCACCCTACACAAAAATCAGATAAAAATGGTTCAAGGATCTGGAAGTTAAACCAGTAACTATACAACTACTTGAAGAAGAAGCAGGGTAAGCACTACATGACATAGGGGTCAGCACCACCTTCCTTAAGAAGACTCCCATAGCACAGGCATTATAGCCAAGAATAAATGAATGGGATGCCATTAAACTAAAAAGCTTCTGCACAACTAAAGAAATAGTCAAGAGTGTCAAGAAAGAACCTACTGAATGAGAGAATATTTTTGCCTGCTACACTTCAGACAGAGGGCTAATATCCAGAATATAAAAAGAACTCAAAAAACTGAACACCAAAACCACAAATAAACCAATCAGTAAATGGGCTAGGGAGCTAAATAGAAACTTCTCAATGGAGAAAATCCAAAAAGCCCATAAATATATGAGAAAATGCTCTACATTATTAGCAATCAGAGAAGTTCCTTATTTTTTATATCATGCTAAATCCATGGGTCACATGTCTTTCCTTGTGTTCTTATCTCTTGCACAGGTAGTTTTGTGTGTGGATAGCTGTTCAAAGTGACATTTCTCTGGGGTATGTCACTCTGTTGCCATCATGCTGCTTTTGGTGTGGCTATTTGTTAAACTAGAAGGCAGCTGTAAGTTATTTGGTAAATGCAGATACTGTAAACATCTTAGGGTACTACACAAGTTAAATATACCAAAATAATAGGTAGTTCTATGATTTCAACAATTTATAATAATGGGGCACTATTGCAAAATGTGTTTAAAGCATTTTTTCATAACTCCCTAAAGTGTTCATTATTTTTAAAACATAAATTCTCCTTTTTTTTGCTTTTCTGTAAATATGAAATTCCATTTTTATGATTACTTCAATTTTTAAATTTTTTAAGTACGAATATTCAAAGATTTAAAGACCCAAGTGAACTGCAGACTGTACAGCCCCTCTGGAAAGTAGTGTGGAGAATCCTCAAAAAACTAGGGATGTGATCACCATGTGATCCTGCTAGTCCTCTCCTGGGTATTTTTCCAGGGGATTTAGAATCAGCATACTACAGTGACACAGCAAAATTGATGTTCATAGCAGCTCAATTTACAATAGATAAATTATGGAAACAACCCAGCTGTCCGTCACTGGATGAATGGATCCAAAAACTGTGGTATATATATACCATGGAATTTTACACAGCAATTAGAAACAATGATATTGCTGCCTTTGAAGGTAAATGGATGGCTATCGAAGAAATTATGCTGAGTGAAATAAGCATAACCCAGAGAATCAAGGTCTTCACTCATCTGTGGAGGCTGGAGCTAGACCCTGGCCATTGAGAAAGGAGGTCTATTATCATGTTTTAAATCCGGATAAGGTATAATGTTATACAACCTAAGGCATTTGTAGAGATGTATTGGGAAGGGAGGGGATAAAGCTGGGTAATGGGGGGGGGGCTTTTGGGGGTAAATCTAATTCTCAGAATTTATATATATTATATTATTTCATTAGAAGCTTGTTTGATTGTTCAATAAATAAGTTTCTGAATAAAAAAGAGACCCAGGTGAGAAATGCAAACTCTAATTCTACTCAGTTTTAAGAAAATATCATCTGTCTTAAAACTTGTCCTGCACTAGCATCAAAATTCCTACCTATCTGCAGAAAAGCTGACCAAATGTTTATAACATAATAGCTTTTTATTGTAGAATTAAAATTTGTTATACTCTGAGAACCACTGTTGTTGAAAACACAAATTATCTCTCTAAAACAGTATAATAAGTATCATAAGTTGCTTCACTATCTTCATTTTATACCTTTCATCAAATGGGATTTGGTTCATGAAGTTGCAAAATGAAACTTTTGTTTTTCCCATCTCTATTTAGAAGAGTTGTTTTCAAATGATTGGAGGGTGCAGGACAGAGATGATCATCACCTGATGTTTTGCTTGTTCATGAAATGCTTTTAGAATGCCTGTGGTTACTAACCAGGATGTTTTCTGACTATTAGATGAATAAAGTATGTTCCCCATTTCAAAAGAGCTTCCTGCCCACCAACAGGTGAAACTAGAGTGGGAGACTGGAGGTGTGTTCTGTTCCGACTAACCTCACTAATACTTTTCAACTTTTTAAAGTTTTAAAACAGCAAGTCAGTTGCTAGTAGCCTGACCAGATTTGGAGAAAGAAGAGTTGATAAACTAAGGGTTTGGTTGGGGGAAGTAGTCATTCCCTTTCCTGTCTTTGTGTAGATAAATGACAATGCACAGTGAGCTGTCTTTATCATTAAAATGATGGGATCAAAAAACTTATAGTCACTGGAATACTGACATGAATTTCATAATTTGAGGTACCCCCAAAGTTTTATTTCAACTTTTTATTTTTTTAAAGAGAGAAGGATGGGGGGGAGAGAGAGAGAGAGAGAGACAGACAGACAGAATCGTATTATTGAGTTCTTCACATGGCTTTCGTTGCTCTGACCCTTAGTTGTGTACATGGGTGCTGTGGTTTGAACCCATGTACTTGCGCATGCTGGGCAAGCGCTGTGACCACTGAGCCACCGCTCCAGCCCCTTATTTCAACTTTTAATGCCATCTCTGATTATCTCCAAAAACTTCTAAACATGGAACATTTTAATTTGTCTCCACCCTTTATGTTTCTTATGTTTTGTCAAAAATATTTATAATCAGAGAAGTATTCCAAAAGCTGGAAGGAAGCAGCAGGGAGAGGAATCTTGTATTTTTGACTAGATCATCAGTCCCTGGAAAACTTTTAAATGCATTAGGCTTTATTCAGGAGGACGAGACCAAAGGATAAATTTAATCCTAAGACTAAAATTTCTAAGGCAAAATTATAACTTTGGATCATCTGATTAATTATTAAATATTTTAACCACCCTCATGATTTGTCATGTTGACTAGTATGGTACATGCTTAAAGATGTCATGTTTATCATTTGAAAGGTAGCATTTCCCCAAGTGAATACCAGGTGCCAGGCATTCTTCTCAGGCATTAGCCCATGTAAATTTATAAAATCATCTCTATCAAATATTCACTGATTTAGTCAAATTCATATTTTTGTTCACTTGGGATATTTGTTTTATTTCCATCATTCTTCTCTTTCAGCTCTTCTTTATGCAACTATTTTTGGAAATGTCACTACAATTTTCCAGCAAATGTATGCCAACACCAACCGATATCATGAGATGCTGAATAATGTTCGGGACTTTCTGAAACTCTATCAGGTCCCAAAGGGCCTTAGTGAACGAGTCATGGATTATATTGTCTCAACGTGGTCCATGTCAAAAGGCATTGACACAGAGAAGGTATGGGTTATTATTATTACTATTATTTTTATTAATTTTCCTCTTAAGTAGGATCTTTTGATCCACATGCTATTGGTATGATTGCTTTAAAAATGTTTCTCTGGGTTTTGTGGCATTTCAATCAATTATACATATTGAGAGCTTAAAGGAACGGAGTACTCAACAATTCATCATCAATTAGTACTAGTCATGATACTTAATTTATGAAATTTGTTTTCTGCAAATAACTAATTACTACATTTCTCTAAAATGCTCTCATTACTACTCACAATAATTTGCTGCATTCCTCTTTAACTCTGACAGCTGTTATTTCTGCTGGTAGATCTTACTCCTGGTTTCTTCTCTGACTTTTTGTCCATCTAAAAATTAGAAACTGCCCAGCTATAAATAAAAAAGTATGTCTTCCATTCTATCCTCCAATTAAATTTCTTCCCCATTTCATGTTTTATAAAGTAATTTAGAAGTTTCTGTTTTCCACCGTGCCTTCTATTAAAGGGATTCCTCCCTCGTCATCTGACATCTCTAATTCCTTCCTTGTCTGTTAATGGAACTGCTTATAATTTTTTCTTTTGACCTCATATTTGGGCAAATAGGGACTCAAAGTTCTCCTTATAATAAGCAAAATAATTTTAAAAAAATTCTCACTCCCTTCACCTAGCAAATACACATCAAATATAGGGGATGATGAGTATGCATGCAGATTTTTGGAGGGTGCCAATCTTGAGCTTTTTAACTTTATAGCTGTCAATGAAAACTTCCTTTTAGGAACTGATGTTTGACATATCATAGTCAAATGGCACAATACCTTTCTTTCCATTTCCTACAAAGGTGTTTGTTTTAGCTGGAAGGAGTTAACTTGTATTCTTTTCCCCCTAAGACCTGTGCAGTAAGATTTTTTTTTTAATGTCAAAGAGAAAGCACAATGACCAAAGGAGATATTTAATTAGAGCAATTTTATAAAACAAGGTAGTAGTTTTAAGCTAGAGCAGATGGTGTTAGTATCATCTGGTTGAGGGGAAGTGTAGGAAATGAATAGGGATTGTAAGAGCTGAGGCAGAGGAGGCTTCAGGAGGAGTGCAAATGAAATAAGGAGTGATTCTATGAAGGAATTGTGAAAAAGGGTAGAGATTTGATCTTCTTTCAACATTTTGTAAGATGCAGTATAAATTTTCTATTTAAATGGCCATATAGTGGTATTCATTACTATAGAGGGAAAAGCAGCATTTCTGTGAAATTTGATTAATATATACATGAGCCAATATATGGTTAATAAGAGGAGAATCCAGAGGAGAAACAGGACCTTCATCATGGTGAAGATGAGAAAAACAGAGTTTAAATCATCAAACGCAGGATGTCCTTTGAAGTCTGCATTAACTAAAACTGAGATCCAGAGACAACCCCTGCCTCTCAGTCACTATCTCAGTATGATGCTTTTCTTTCCAGGAGAGACAACAAGGTCACATGGTAGCTCACAGAAAACATGAGCGAAATGATGTAATAATGAATCTTTTGCATATTAGAAAAGGGCTTGGCCAATGGCACATGACAGATTTTGTTCTCTATTTCCCAGATTCTGGGTTTGTTCAGAAATGGAGCTTACTAGATTCCCTTCAAGCTTCCTTCTGAGAACATGCTCAACTGTCTAATTCATGATGTAGCCAGGATATGATGCATTGTTGTGGAGTGCGTCTGCAGGTGCCCATGCCATACGATGGGATATGATTTCTAGGTCTAATATTATAGGTGAAATGAAATTTTAACTCAAATTGCATGTTTTTAAAGATATATTTAAAATATTAAATGGATTAGCTTTTGGGTAAGAAAACATCACAGATGTGTCTTCTGAGAGGGGATTCCTGATGGCTATATTTTCCTTTTGTCCCACCTATAAAATTAACAAACAATAATTAATACACATAATTATGGGTACAGTGTGACAATTTAATACACCTAGACAATGTGTATTGATTAAATCAGGATAACCAATATTTTCATTTCCTTATCATTATCATTTCTTTGTGGTTAGAGCCTTCCAAGATGTTCTTCTTTAGTACTTCATAAAATGAACAAAAGGCTGTGGTGAACTGGCGTTGGTGTACTATAAATGGAGCAACAGGACTTATTTCTTCTAATTGTGCCTGTGTTCTGAATAGAAGAAATACAAATGGGCAACAAATATATGCAAAAGTGCTCAGTGCCATTAGCTTTCAGGGAAATGCAAATCAAAACTATGGTGAGATATCCCCTTACCCTGGTTAGAATGGCTATTATATATAAAAAAGGAACAAGTGCTAGTAAAGATGTGGAGAAAAGTAATTAAAATGGCAGGAATGCAAATTAATATAAATATAAATTAATACAGCTATGATGGAGAATGGTATGGAAATTCCTCAAAAAATTAAAAACAGATCTACCATAGGATCCAACTATCCCATTTCTGGATATATATGATATGAAGTCAAATCAGTATACTAAAGACATACCTGCACTCCATGTTTATTGCATGACTAGTCACAATAGCCAAGACATGGAATCAACTCAGGGAACCTTGATAGATAAATTGAGAGAGAAAATGTAGTATATATACACTACGGGATACTTTTCATTTATAAAAAGTGAATTCCTGTCCTGTGCAATAAAATAGATGGAACTGTACGACATTGCGTTCAGTGAAATAAGGTAAATACCAAATTTCAGTTTGAGTTTAGAGTAGTGATTACTAGAAGATGAGAAGGGGTTGCGATTAGAGGGAGATTGGATAGTAAGTACCAAAATGCAGAGTTTTTTTTTTTTTACCAATAGAACAAGCAGATTTAAAAATTGTGACAAATATTAAAGTTATACCATGTGTATATAAAACATATTCCATGATTATTGATGTTTTATTCTATTAAGAAAATTCCCGGGGCTGGAGCAGTGGCTCAGTGGTTATGGCACTTGCCTGGCATAGTATACGGGTTCAAACCCCAGCACCACATACACAGCTAAGTGTCAGAACAATGAAAGCCATGTGAAAAACTCAATAAAAATTGATTTTCTCTGTCTCTCTCTCTCTCACTGCCCTTCTCTCTTTAAAAAAAGAAAAGAAAATTCCCACCCAGAGGCATAAAAACTAGGTTAATAGTACTGTAAGTGAAGAAAATACAAGATATATGTCAAATTCTGAGCTTGCAAATGGGGTTAAGGGGTTCCTCATAGTTACAGCTTCAAAGAGACTGAATTTAAAATTGCTTTTTAGAATGCACACTATATGCTAAACTGAACAAGAAGTAAACAAAAACTGGTGTCTACCTCTCAGGTTTAATGGAGAACTTACTATGGAACAGAAGAATCACATGGCTGTTAAACTTTCGGTTATTTAATAGTCAATAATATATAACTTTAAAATATAATAATAAAGTGTTAGGTTATAGATAAAAATTAGCAACTAAAACACAAAGAATAGATATCTAAGACTAGGTTTAACTATAGTTAAGAAATGAATATAAATTAAAAGACAAGTTGCAAAGCTATAATTGATTTATCATTTAATATGATTATAAAATGAATTAAGGATCAAAGAAAATATTTATACTCATCTTCCCCCATGGTCTAACATCGATATCAGAACTAAGAGTCAAATGTAAAAATTAAGAAACAGCAATCTATTAACTATGCAGATATATTTAACTTATTTTTTGTACATGTTAAAATAATACATAATAATGTAACTGATAAAGAGGTTTGGCTGAAAAAAAGGTAAAACTTCTCACAGTAGAAAACTAGGGAAATGAAAATGGGTTAAAGGATTTGCAACAAAAACTTCCAAGGGAAAATTCATTACCTTAATATGTAAAGTGGTCTTATAAATCAGTAAGAATTAGAAACTTGGGGAGAAAAATGAGTCAAAGACATGGATGATTTATAGAAGACAAAAGTACAAGTCATTAAAAACATACAAAATGCTTCTTTTCATTGGTAATAGAGTAAAAATTGAAGTATCAAGAAACCATTTTTAATGTCAAATGGACAAAGAAAATGCCCAATCTTAGTAAAGGCTGTAGTGATTGACTCTGTAATTATTGTATAATTCTGGAATGTTTATATATGGGTGGAGCATTTCCTGAAAGAATTTTTTTTTGAGAGAGAGAAGGACAGTAAAAGAGAGAGAAAGAGAGAAACAATTTTTATTTAGTTTTTCATGTGGCTTTCCTTGCTGTGAGACTTCGTTGTGTATGTGGTACTGGGGTTTGAACTCGTGTACTCATGCATGCCAGGTAACACCCCCTGAAAGAAATTTGACCAAGATAATATGCATCTGGAGCTATTCTAGAGCTCATATTTTTTGCTTCTTCACTTTTTTGTCTCTATTCACTCCTTCCGAAGTACCACCCAATCTCATGACTAAAAATATTTGCTAACAACACCCAAATGTCCTTACTAATCTTGGACCTGGTCCCTGAACTGTGCACTCTCCTGTCTCACTGCCTACTCACATCCAATGAGCTTGTCCAAAATAAAGTTCCTGCTCATCTCCTAAAAACCTGTTCTTCAGATACTCTCCTCCAATGTAACTGATGGAAACTCTGCCTTTGAGTTATTCAAGACAAAGCCCCTAACACTGAAACCTTTGACTTCACCGCCATTTCCCTCAACCTTCAGGTCACCATCTTATCCTATCTGAGTTATTGTGATAGCCACCCAATGGGTCTGTCCACCTTGTTTCCTGTATGTCTTTTCTCAACATAGCAGCTAATGAGCATGTATGGATTTGTAATAAAGCTTTCTGTCTAACCAATATATGTTCATCTGTGTTGTAGGCATTTGATAAGAGCCAAACTGACTGGAATTGTTAAAATATAAGTGTGGAAACAACACAATAAAAGGTTGATGATTGCAATTATATAAATTTTATTGTAATCACAATCTTAGAGCTATGCATGTATTTAGGCTATAACTTCAGTATGGAACACTGGAATTTTAACAACTATTCAGAATTTGATGTTAGGCGCCTATGTTCCTTAGTAAGGTAATACTTTGCCTTATTGTATATTTCTTATTGCATAGTTTGTTGGTGTTTTCTTTCAGATATTTTATTAATAGAGCTTTTTAAATCAAATTTAATTATGAGTATAACTTGAAAAAATGAATTATATAAAGCTCAATGTCTGTTTTAATGCTTCTCTTCTGTGTTCTAAAATGACTGTACTTTTTTTTCATTTCCATGTACAATTGAATTTAATGATGCATTATAGCTAATTAGAGAAAAACTTTCACTCCAATTACTGAGATTTCCTTCTGTCTTTTCTACATATTTAGTTTTATTGATTTTTTTGAGAGAGAGAGGTACAGTGAGGGAGAAAGAGAATCAATTATTTCTTATTTAGTTTTTCATGTGGTTTTCATTCCTCCAACCCATTGTTGTGTACGTGGTGCTGGTGTTTGAACCCCTGTCCTCACCCATGCCAGGCAAGCACCATAACTGCTGAGCCACCGCTCCAGCCCTCGTTTTATAGATTTTTGAATTTAATAGAGCTGTGATATAATTCAGTCTTAACTTGCCTTATGTACATAATGCTTTCTCTGGTATTATTGTGGCATTAAAATCTGTAGTGATATGGAAGCTAACAGTTCTATCAAGAAATTTTTAAGCATTATTTTAAAAATATAGAAAAGTACCTAGATTAATTTTTTAGTGAACAATATTTTATTGGCTATTAATTACTAGAATTGCTTTACATTGTTTTTACTGTTAATAACCAAATCTGTCCTCTGGGTTTTGCCACTTGTTCACGTTTTATGTTCTTAAAGATGGAGAAATGGGTAGAATGAGTGAGGATTTGAAAGGAGAAAAAGAGATTAATCGAAAAACAATAGAAAAGGATGATGGCTAAAGCTCAGACAATCTGTTGAAATAACTTTGCTTTAAATTAATTCTAATGAAATAAATGACTAGTTATTTTGTCAGCTTTTGGGATGAGGTAAAACTTGTGCAATGTATAAAGTTTTTCCCCACCATCCTGGAATTTTTTTCCAGTTATTTTATAGAATGAAGCCCAAAACATTATTATTTTTGCTATTCTTACATTCTTTTTCTAGCATGTAGCTTGGAAAAAATCAGTAGAAAAACCTCTTTGCTCTTCATTTTATATTTTGTGTGCTTTATAAAAAACACAAAGTATCCATAGAAAGGTGCATTAAATGGAATGTCCTGGGAGAATTTTACAAAACATACAGGTAAAATTTAAATAAATTGATATTTTACATGTTTAAAATCTTAGGATTTTTAAACCACACCTGTTGCAGATGCACTCAGCTTCTTTCAAATAAGTAAATAATATTTTTTTCTACAAGCTGAAGTCAGTTTGCTTTTATATGTTTTCTCTAATGGGGCTAAGCCAGACCAGTATTAGGCAGTTGGAGTGTTTTCCCCATGGCCTTTAAGTTACCCACTTGTGGAACAAGACACATGGTGCCTAGCATATCTTCCGACTGTCGTGTGAAAGCATTAAGCCCCAAATCTCTGAAAACTAACTTTTCTATTATTACCTAATCATGATAAGAGAGCTCAACTATTGTGGCAGCCATACATGCTTCTCCTTGTTACCTACTGAAGTATTACAAAGTGTGCGTTTAGAGTTATTGTCATTTCCCTTTTCTAGCTAACCTGCACACCTTATCTGAGATAGTAGAATTTTTCTGACATCGCAGTTATATTTTTCCTTGCCTGTATCATAAGTTAAATAAAACAACATTCATGGGTTTATTAGAAATATCACAAGCAAATGGAACTTCAATAACATTTTCTGTATTGGAAATTCAGAACAGTCAATTGTGTTTATTAATTGGTCATGGCTTTTGGCGTACTTTAAGAATTCTCCAACACAACCTTTATATTATTGTTAGCTGATACAATTATTTAAATATTTTGCATGTCAGATATTAGGTGGTATTATTTTTGTATAGAAATGACAAGACGACATTGTATAACTAAAGGCTGAGTGACTCAAAGCTCTCTCTAGGAATAATGTTAAACTTGTTTTATAGCATGTTGAAGTGCAGTGATGTGGGCTAATTTGTACTTCATTTTTTCATCACGTGGCCATTAACCTCTGAGGAAGGGCTAAAAGAATAATTTGATAGATGTAGTACAGGAATGAAAGAGGGAATTGTCTGCAGAGGTTGTTTTAAATCAGCTTTTGTAACTTTGTGATGTAAATACCTGACAAGAATATTAGAAAAAAAAGTTAATTTTGGCTTACAGTTTCAGAGGTCTCAGTCCATAGGTGGCTGACTCCATAGTTCTGGGCCCAATGTGATTCAAAACATCATGGCAGGAGGACATAGTAAAGGAAAGCAGTTTAGGACTTTGCAATCAGGAAGCAGAGAGATTTCCACTCACCAGGAACAAAATATAAATCCCCAATCATGATAAGAGAGCTCAACTTTTGTGGCAGCCATAATACCTAAGTCATACCCTCAGTGACCTACTTCCTCCAAGCACAGCCTACATGCCTATAGTCACCACCCAGTTAATCCATATCAGTAGTTCAAGCCACCAATTAGGTCACAGGTGTCATAATCTAACCATAATTGTTTCACTTCTGAACATTCTTGTATTGTCTCACACGTGAGATTTCGGGGGACACCTCACATCTAAACCATAACACAGGGCCATGAGCATTTACTCCATAACTTGGCTCTCTCTAGACCACAAAGATTAGGTTCCTTCTTTCTGTGTTCATGTCTATAATAAAGGTACTGCCATGCAGGCAGTAATAGGAGGCAGCAAAGGATTTAGTCCACTGTGGTTGTAATGCACTTCTTTTTTACTGATCGTAAGCCACAGGACTCCCAACATGCCTGGCATCATTTTTTTTAGTATTTTCTTGGTATTCAGTGACTACTGTTGTCTTTATTTTTTTATTTTTATTTTTTCTAAAGAGAGAGGGACAGTGAGAGAGACAGAGAAAGAGAGAAACAACTTTATTGAGTTTTTCACATGGCCTTCGTTGCTCCAACACTGAGTTGTGTACGTGGTGTGGGGTTTGAACCTGGGTCCTCGTGCTTGCCAGGCAAGCGCTGAAACTGCTGAGCCACTGCTCCAGCCCTACTGTTGTCTTTAAACATAGATAAAAGTAGAACATCAGTTGCAGTATAATTTGGATGGGCAAAATATTTATATATAGAAAACAAATATGTAAATACATGTTAGTCCTTGGGGAAAAATTAAATTGTGAATAAATCCACCTGCAGATGGTGTCATGCTAGAAGTAGGTGTTTGTACCCAACCTATTGTTTTGTTCTGAGATGTCTTGATTGATCTATTTTCACATTCCCACTTGAGTAAACCTGTAGTTTTGGCTGTTGAAACACCTATTTTTGAATGAGGTCATAGTACTTCCTACTACTTTTGCAGTTTTTTAGATAAAGATTGGATTGTGCAGGTGATTGGATTTTATAAACTGGACATTTTATTAAAAAATACCGCTTCGAATTCTGTAACTGCTGCTGTTATCAGTGTGTGTGTGCGTGTGAATTTTCTTCCAGGACCTTGTGGTATTTTTCCTCTCCAGCCCCTCTCCCCTTTCTTTCTTGGTTTTTGTGATAGTCACTGAAAGATGCCTGCTTTTTGGCACAGGCTGGTAGCTTTTGATTTTATATTCCTTTGTATGCTATGAAGAACTGAAAATCCACTTTTAGCTTTTTTACTAGTAGTGCCAAATAACCATGGGCATCCCTGTCTGGCACAGCAGAAGGCAGCAAGAGGGTAGAGAAAAATGTTGTGAAGAATTAAAAAGAGATATTATGTAAGGAAGAGGCTCCTCTATGCATTCTGTGCCAGTTGCTCCCGATCTGTTCCGTAGCACCCTCTGCATGGTTCTGGTACGCAGGACTGGGCCAAATGGATGGGCAACTTGATGACCTTCTCTCAGTTTTGCCTTTTATGAATCTTGACTTTTCTTGAGAGCTTAATAGTCTCTTGTTTCGTCATGTTTGCATGCTTTCTCGGTTCTTCATGTCTTCAGTTTTCTTGAGGAAATCTTTTCCCCCTTATTATCTGCTGATCATGTCTGAGAGATAGGAGCTACCGATTAAGGAAGGATCTATGCTATGGTAGAATTTGTAAATTGGAATATAGTCATACTTTAAAATTTGCATTCCTATAAACAGAAAACGTGGGGGACTGGGGGACTGGAGCGGTGGCTCGGTGGTTATGGTTACGGTGCTTGCCCAGCATGTGCAAGTTCACAGGTTTAAACCCCAGCACCCTTGTACACAACTAAGTGTCAGAGCAATGAAAGCCATGTGAAAAACTCAATAAAAATTGATTCTGTCTGTCTGTCTCTCTCTTAGTGTCCTCTCTTTAAAAAAAAAAAAAAAGGAAAACATGATATTGTAGGGTTTTGTAGTCATTGCTACAGTATGGTAAATGAACATAATCATAGCTCTTATGTTGCTCAGAGTCCAATGGAAGAGGAAAGACTTAAATAATTATAGAGAGCAGCATGTGATTCCAAATTGTGAGTATGTTTGAAGTATAGACAGGGTATTACATAAGATTTTTAAAAAGCAGAGTGAATAATTCAGGTTGAGAGGCTGTGGGTCACAAAAGGTGGTAGGAAAGAAAACAACAGAATTTGGAGCACAAAGCTTGTTATAAACTAAAGTTTATCATGTATTTTATAAAATTCAAATTAAATATGTGCTAATAGTCAACTAACTGGTATGAAAATGGAAATCAGTAGAAAGCAGAAAAGCTAAGATCTAGCAAACCTATTAACTACTAGTAGTAAGTCATTAACTAACTGTACATGAACTGTGCATTCCATGTACCACAGAATAATTTCAACTGAATATCATGTTGGTTAAAAATCTTAATCAAAAGGCAATAGCAACACATGTACTGGTACAGGAACATATCGGTACCCAAATCTGATTAAATTAATCAGATATTTGTTGAGAGTGTTCTAGACGCAATGCATGGGTCTGCTACCTTGGAGGACAATATCCACAGACTTCATTCCTTTGTATTGTGAGGGCGCAGATAGCAGAGATGATCTGTGGAGAAGGGTCAGGAACAGATTTCTAATGAGCACATAGCTTTGTACATTCTGTTATCACTTCCCTGAAGAGTGAATAAATGTTAGAAGAATACCATAATCCTTTTTGAAAAATTGATACTTGGACCTGGAAAAGTACATTCTTAAACTACATCCCATGATTATATAACTGTTCACTGCTAGGGATGCTTATTTAATAGAAACACATGACTGTTATATAAAATTAGAAATAAGATCCAGAAAAAGAAGAAAATATGCTAAATCACTCATAATCCCACCATTTACTGAACCATATTGTGCCACATTTGTTCCTTGATTTTGTGAACATCTGCTTATATTATAAATATGTAGAGATTGAGTATCCCTTATCTGAAACACTCAGGACCAGAACTGTTTTAGATACGGGAGGTTTTTGGATTTTAGAGTATTTGCATATACATAATGAGATTTCTGGGAATATGATCCAAGTTTAAACATGAAATTCATCTATTTTTATGCACCTTCCACACATAACCTGAAAGTAATTTTATACACTATTCTTGCTCCCATGTTTTAACTGCATACATCAAGAGTGGAATTTTCCACTGGTGGGATCATATTGATATTCCACAATTTTTGGGTTTTGCAATATTCTGAATTTCGAATGATTGAATTAGAGATGCTCAACCTGAATTATATAAATATTCATGTTCTATTTTAAGAATATCCTAATATATTGTATCATATATCTGTTATTAAATAATTAAGATGCCTAATTTTTACATTATGTGAACACTGAGAATAGGGTTTTCCAGGTCAATTCATATGCATATTTTATAGTTTATATTATTTTGTTTAATAACACTAATATATTATTTATAGTTATATATTATTTTATATTAGCATTGCAGTATTTTATAGTTATTTTTCTTTTTTTTAAAGAGAGAAGCACAGTGAGAGAGAGAGAGGGAAGGAGAGAATCAATTTTCTTTAGTTTTTCATTTGACTTTCATTGCTCTGACACTTCATTGTGTATGTGGTGCTGGGGTTTGAACTTGCGTACTCACGCACGCCAGGCAAGTGCCGTAACCGCTGAGCCACCACTCCAGCCCCTAGTTATTTCTTCTAAAAGATCAAATATGCTATAATCAATATAAATTTGCATGATATTTTTCAGAATAACATTGAATTTTTTTAATCTTTGCAAATTTAGTAAGCCATTAATTTCAGCATGTGTAATATTTGCTCTTTCCAACACCTATGTATGTGATTGTCCCCATTTACTAATACATAAATTAGACCATAAGAAATTAAATCACTGCCTTAGATCACAAATGATAAAACTTAAGTTTGGAACAGGTTTGCCTTGCCATTCTTCCTCTTGCTGAGTATCAGTTCCTGGTAGACAAGTTATTTCCTCATCATACCTAAATTGTTCCTGGTTTTACTTGTTTATTCTTTTAAATGAATTTTGCCTACTTACTCTTCTTATCATTATCTTATAATCCCCACCCTAAATAAACCCATTACCTTTGTGGGCTTTTGAGATGCAATTAGAAATTTCGAACATAGTTCTTCTGATGCAAGGTTGGAGGATCCACTTAGAAATCAATGTGAAGATGCAAGGATTCCACAGTTTGGGAATAAACCAGAGATAGGGCAAATGGTGTGGGACGAGTATGCTACAACATTAGCAACAAGGAGTCTCATTCCTAGCCAACTAGTCTCCCAGTAAAGTTGCCATATTTCTGGATGACAACTCTCCAAATATGTATTCTTTCATGATCTTGTTCAGTTTTTCTAAAACGAAAATTTCAGTGCATATTTGAGAAGAGTTAGTGAGATTTATAATAATAGTTTCTTTTTTAGCACCCAGGAAAAGTCAGAAGGCAGTGTTTAAAAATAGGTTAATATTTCAAATTTGATCTTGATGATGAAAGAGGAGTTAATGGTAAGCAGCCTTCCTAGGGGAAACTGGTCACGTTGGAGGGGAAGCAACCAGCCCAGCCACCAAGTTTCACCCAGGTGTTTCAGTTAAGATCCCCTTTGTCTAACAGCATAGCTTACAATGCCAGAATATGAAAAGAAACTTTGCCCTTTCATCTGGTAGTTATTTTGCTTAAGTATCTTGCAATATAGTAAATCAATATTCACATGATTTTAGGATTTTTAATAACATGTTATTTGTTAAACCTCAGAGCACCATATGATTAGTAGTTCATTTATTTAACTACTCTAAACATAGTTGAGTAGCATCCTTTCATAAGATAAGGAAGCAAGTCAAACCAATAGCTCAAGCTCCAAATCTTTTTTACTATTAATAGTAACACATCATTATCATTTAAATTTTTGGTTAAAAGGATTTAGTTTAATAATAGCTTATTAACTTTGGAGCACAATATTGTATGATTAAAGGAAACATAGAGGGTTCTTCTTAAAAGTAGGTAAAATTCTCTTATACTGAAATCTGAGGCCTAATAGGAAGTTTAGAAAAGAAATCACAAATACACAGGTAGATATTGATGCACAGGTCAACATTTAAGGATCCACTTGCCCATTCTGGTATTTAATAGTAAATGTCCATTAAGGTCTTGCTTTCGTTCAAGGCATTTTTCAGTCTCTGGTACAACAATGGTCACTATGGAATGGTCCCTGTTCCCCAGGACTCAGTCAAGCAGGGCTGAGCAAATGAAATTCTACTTTCTTGGACCTACTGATACTGTTTTTTTTTTTTTTTTATGATTACTCCAAGAGGACCTTGTGGCACCAGGAAGGGTATTACATATTACATATTTGCTTTATAGCATTTGTAAGAATAGCATATATTACATTAATTAAGACTATATTTTCATCACGGAGGAATTCACTGCATGAACTTATATATGCCCTTGTTTAATCCCATAGTTATAAATCCCATAGCAGAGAAGGGTAGTTTGGTCTTTATGATTTAGGGATAATCTCTTAAAATGATTCACCAAACATACATTTTCCTTGTATTTGTACACATTTATATTGACTTTTACACAAAATTATAGATTTCACATAAAATTAAAATCAATATAAAATGACATAGTGCAACACATGCATAAAAACACATACCTATCTATATATTAAAGGATTAAACATAGTTGAGGTGTTCAGACACCTGGAGTGTCACTGTCACTAAATTTGGTCATACTGAGTTTTTGATTCTCTTGGCAGCTGAATTAAAAAGAGAAATGCTTTATTCTGTTAAAAAAAGCAAGCACATTTATCCAGAGAGGTATATATTTATTTATTTTTTTCTGGCATTGATTTCAAATGAATTTGTCATGTGGAGCTTTTTGCTTGCAAGCAGTAGAGAAATTGATTAAGATTAGAGATCAGCCAACTTTTTCTATAAAGGACCAGCTATTAAACATTAAGGCCTGTGGACCATATAGTTTTGGTCTCATCTACTCAGCATTGCCAAAGAAACATGAAAAGAGCTGTGAACAATATGTAAATAAATGAACATTGCTATGTGGCAATAAAACCTTAATTATGAAGACATTATTTTGAATTTCATATATTTTCACAAGCCATAAAATATTTTTCTAGAATAGTGCCTGGTAAATGGTAGGGGTTCAACAAATACTTATTCATTATGTCTATGGATATAATTTTGAAGTTCAGAAGGCCATGTAAATTGGGAAGCCATTGATATATAAAAGGTCCTAAATGCCTGGTTGATAACTCAGAATGGTATTATAGCTAGGAAAGAGAAAAGGTCAAACCTTGAGAAAGTCCTACATTTAGATGACAAGTAGGTAAGAAAAGGCTAGAAAGGATACTCAGGAGTATCTGGTAATATTATTTGAAAAACAGAATTATTGGACTTTATGGAAGCCAAAGAGAAAATAAAAAAACTGTCTTGAGGTCTTCTAAAAGATGAATAAAATAGAAAATGAAGAATTCCTTGGATTTTGCCACATGGAGGTTACAGTAGATCTATTAGGATAGTGTAGACAGGTGTGACGTTGAATGGAGTGTGGGAGGGAGTAATATGAGGTCACTAAATATGATTTCATCACTGGAGTGATCAAATAACATATGATAATACATAAGATGATTCTAAAATAGATCTAAACACATGTAAAAATTTATTGTATGACAGAGATGGACAAATTTCTCCTTCACACCATATCAACCAACTGCAGACTGCATAACTTGTATATTTTGTTTTATTCATTTTTTATCAGTGCTTTAAAGTTGTACATAATGATGGGATTTGCTGATACATTTCAATCATGTACACAATACAACAATATAATTTGGCCAATATCCCACCCAAGCATGTCCCCCATCCTCCTCCTGTCCTATGATCCCTTTCTTCTGCTGATAAGCACAGAATATACTTTTTTCCCACCCACCATGTACCCTGCCTTTCCTCCCTCCTGTCCCTTCTCCCCATTCCCCTTATCTTTCCTCTATTCTACTAGGCTTCCTTTAGTTTGTCTACTGATTTGTTATTTGAATGGTTCTTTATTTAATCCTATCCTTTCCTCTTCCATTCCTTTACTTTACTCTAGCATCACCAAATGAGAGAAAACATATGGCTTTTGAGTTTCTGAGTCTGGCTTATTTCACTTAGAATGATACTCTTCATTTCCATCTATTTGTAAGCAAAGGCCATAATCTCATTCTTTCCAATAGCTGAGTAGAACTCCATTGTATGTATATACCACAATTTCTTTTTTTTTTTTTAAAGACAGAAGGACAGTGAGAGAGAAAGAGTGAGGCAGAGAGAATCAATTTTTATTTAGTTTTTCACATGGCCTGTGTTGCTAACACTTAGTTGTACATGGGTGCTAGGGTTCGAACCCATGTATTCATGCATGCCGGGCAAGCACCGTAACCACCGAGCCACTGCTCCAGCCCCAATACCACAATTTCTTAATCCATTCATCTAGTTATGGGCATCTGGACTGATTCTATAATTTATCTATTGTGAATTGTGCTGCTATAAGCATTTTTGTTGCTGTGCTGCTATAGTATGCCAATTTTAAGTCCTTTGGGAAGATCTCCAGGAGTGGGACAGCTGGGTCATGTGGTGGATCCATCCCTAATTTTTTGAGGAATCTCCATACTGCTCTCCAAAGTAGTTAAACTAATCTTTAGTCCCACCAACAATGTAGAAGTATTCCTTTCTCCCCACAATCTTGCCATCATTTATTATTGCTTATGATCTTGATCTTTGCCATTCTAACTGGAGTGAAATGAAATCTTAATGTAGTTTTGATTTGCATTTTATTTATTGCTAGAGATGTTGAACTTTTTTTTATGTATTAGCTGACCATTTGTGTTTGTACTGTTGAGAAATTTCTATTTAGCTCTTTTGTCCATTTGTTGATTGGGTTATTTGCTTTTTTGGTGTTAAGTTATTTGAGTTCTTTGTATATTCTGGATATTAGTCCTCTATCCCATCCCGAAGGTTCTCTTTCATAGTCTTAATTAGTTCAGAAGCTTTTTAGTTTAATGGCATCCTGCTTATTGATTCTTGGTTGTATTTCTTGTGCTTTGGAGGTCTTATTAAGGAAGTTGGTTCCAGCTCCTATATGATGTAATCAGAACTATGTATTTCAAAAAATGGTACTTTAGTTCACGAAATAAGAAAAAAAAGTCCTGAAATTCATATGGAATCACAGAGTACTCCCAAGTAGTCAAAGCAATCTTGAGAAACAAGAACAAAACTAGATTTATCACACTTCTTGATTCCCAAATATATTTTACAAAGCTACAAGGTCAAAGTCATATGGTTTTGGTATAAAGGCAGAAATATAAACCAAAGGGTATAGAGAGCCCAGAAATAAATCCATGCACATGAGTTCAACTAATCTTTGAACAAGCTTGAAGACTACACAATTGGGAATGAATGGTCTCAATAGTTCATACTGGGAAAATGCGCTATCCACATTCAAAAGAAAGAAATTGGACTCATACCATGTACAGAAATCAACTCAAAATGAATTAAGGCCTTATATGTGAGACCTTAAAATGTAAAATGGCTAGAAGAAAACATGGAGGAAAAGCTTCTCAAGCTTGGTATTGACAGTGTTTTCTTGGATATAATATCGTAAGCACAAGCAACAGATGCAAAAGAAGAAAAGTAGGTGTCACTTTATCAAACAAAAAGCTTCTTGACAGTGAAGGAAACAGTATAGGAGTGAAAATGTGTGAAATGGGAGAAATGTTGGTAACTTACAGAACTGAAAAAGGGTTAGTATGCCAAATATATAAAGAATTCCTTCAACTCAGTAGCAAAATATACAAATAATCCAATTAAAAATGATCAAAGGAATTACCTAGACATTTTTCTAATTAAGACCCACATTTGCCAACAGGTATATCAAGTATACAAGAAGGTTTCCAAACACAAGAGACATTCAAATAAAATTGCAATGGTACATTACCTCTCATCTGTTGTGATGGGTATTACCAACGAGCAAACAAAGCAAGAGATGAAGCAGTGATGACAAGATCGTGGAGAAATTGATACCCTGGGAATATAAAATGATGCAGTTACTATGGAAAAGAGTATGGGGTTCCTCAAAAAAATTAAAAATAGAACTACCTAATGACCCCCAAATCCCACTTCTAGATATTTAATCAGGATCTCAAAGAGATATTTGTACTACATGGTAATTGCTTTATTCACAATAGTCATGTTGTGGAAATAGCACATAAATTCATTAATGGATACGTAGATTTAAAAATTTGCTAAATAAATATAAGGAAATTCAGCTAGAAAAAAGAGTTCCTACCATGTATGGATGAACCTTAAGTATATAATTCTAAGTAAACTATGCCAATCACATAAGGACAGTCACTTATTTGAAGTATAAAAAATAATAAAATGGATACAGACAGAGAACATAATAGTGGTCTCCAGGGACTAAGGGCAGGGGAAAATAGGTAGGTGTTTTATATTCAATGAAAATAACATTTCAGTTATGCAAAATGATTAAATCCTAGAGTTGTGCTGTACAATAGTATACAATAGTTATATTTTTAGATGAACTATTTTGTTCACCTAAAATTTCATAAGAGGGTATATCTCATGTTAAATGATCTTGCCACTATTTAAAAATAAGAATATGTGGAAGATTTGAAAGCATTTAAGTGTTCTTAAATATGACACAGTTTGGAAAAACAAAACAAAGATGATAAATTTCACTAATAGTATATGTACATCCAAGTACAGGAGAGAAATGTGAAAAAAATGATATATAATATAGGAGGAGATACTGTATCATGTATAATGACTTAACTATTAGTATATAGAATATATAAATAATTCCTGAACATCATTAAGAAAACACAGATAGCTCAATAGAAAAATAGATGACAGATCCAAACAGGCATTTCTCAAAAGGAAGAATATAAATGGACCATGGGCATATAACTGTGCTTAACTTTATTAGTGATAAGTAAAATATAAAGTAAAACCCCACGCTGACTTCCAGGATCTATGGAACAATTAGGGTGGCCTAAATTTGCTCAGAAATCTTTCCCCAGAATCTACAGATGAGCCAGGAGAACAAATCAAGTCACTCTCAGAGCATAGTCAAAGCTTAGGTAAGAGACAGAACTGACCCATTGGAAATACACATCCAAACCAACAAAATAGGCTCTGCGACTCCCACTGGAGCTGAGAGTCCTGAGGAAGTTACACAAGAGGAAGAGGAGTATTGTCATGGTGAGGTTCATGTGATAGATGCCAGGGTTCACGAGCAGAAAGAATGCTATCTTAAATGAAAAACACTGAGAAAAGGCCTGAGACCTGGTGGGAAGGGCTCATGCACCCAGCAGTCCATGACCTGGGGAGTGTCTGGGATGAGAAGATACAGGTTTGGGAAGGACACACTTCTAGGGCAAAGGAAGGTTTTGAAAAAGCATAATGATTACAGGGAAAGAAGGAAGTATATGAAGATAAGGAGCCTAATAAAAAAGATGTCAGAAGTCAGATCCAAATAGTGTTGTTTGTTGAAGCAACTGCACTTAACAGTAGTGAGGAAGAAATCTGGGAATATACAAGAAAAAAAATTATCTGCGAGGAATGCCTCCCCTTACTTACCCACCCCAAAGGAACACCTGTTATTTCTGGTTACAAAAAAACAGAATGCAACACAAAATATCATAAACAGAAAAAAGGAGAATTTATATAAAGGTACTGGAAAAGAAATTAGAAAATAGAAGTCAGACCTTTCAACCGGAAAACATATCCCTCCTGGAGCACTATGATGGAGAAGACTAATGTAACACTCAATTAAATTAAATATAGTGAAACAAGAAATTTAAGATATGAAAGAACTTCCTAAATCAGAAATTTAAACAATCAGTATAGAAATAAAAGTATAGGGACTGGAGCAGTGGCTTAGCGGTTGCAGTGCCTGCCTGGCATGCACGAAGATCCAGGTTCAAACCACAATACCATGTATACAACTAAGTGTCAGAGCAACAAAAGCCACATGAAAAACTAAGTAAAAAAACTTGATTCTCTCCCTCTCTCTCTCTCTCTCTGTTCTCCTCTCTCTTTAAAAAAATAATATGTGTATATATATAGAGAGATGGGGGGAAGAGAGCCCATCAAAGTCAGAAAATGAATGAAAATAAAAAGGGGAAATGAAGACCAAATTACAAGGTGACCACATTATTCCCTCCATTACAGAAGGGAAATAAGGATGAATATAGAGGATTAAATGAAAGGATTAAAAAAAATGAAAAAGCATTGAGGTATAAGGGAAGCAAACGTGATGGAGAAGATGAATTCAATATGTTTATAATTGGTGCCAATCAAAACAAAATAAAACAACATAGAACCAATTTTTGAACTATAATTTAGGAAATCCCTCTTGAAATAGAAAAAAAAATAGCCCAAATTTCTTATCTGTACATTGTATGGCAAAATCTCTTTTAATCAACCTCAAGGTATGTCCTGCAAGTACTATTTGATCTTAAAATACCATAAAAATCAGACAAAAGTGGGCTGGAGTGGTGGCTCATTGGTAGGGTGCTTGCCTAGCATTCCTGAGGACCCAGGTTCACACCCCAGGTTCACACCACATACACAGCTAAGTGTTGGAAAAACAAAAACTAAATGAAAAAATAAAATAAAATTGACTTTTTTCCTCTCTCTGTCTCTCTTAAAAAGAAAAATCAGAAGAGACCTGACCATTTACAAAGTAAAGAAAATCAGTGACTCAGGAGAGATAAGAGGATTGCAAGTTCAAGGTCAGCCTCACCAATTTAGTGAGGCCCTAAGCAACTTATTGAGAATCTGTCTCAAAATAAAAAATAAAACAGGCTGGGGATGTCGCTCAGTGGTTAAGCACCTTTGGGGTCAATCTCCAGTACCAAGGGGGGGAAAGAGAGAGAAAGAGAGAGAGAGAGAGAGAAAATCAAGTTGATGTCACATTTCTGATAGCAAATTAAAGTAGAGCAACAGTTTCTGGATCCATCTGAAAATATACAGATATACAATCTCTCTACCAAAAAGCAATGTCTGATTGTGAATCTATTTGTATTGTCTTCTTTTTCTCCTCTCTCTCTCTGTCTCTCTCTCTCTCCTTTCTTTTGGTTTGCTTGATAATTTTTTATTAAATTCTGTATATGAAAAATTGAAGTGACCCTGGATGGTGATAATTTCCTCCAGGCAGATTTTTTTTTGCTTTCTGGAAGCCATCAAGTGTAGAAAAAGGTTGGTCTAAAGTAATCAGAGATTGAGGTGATTGGAGGCATTTTAAAAGTCTTTTGAAATTACGAAATTTTTGTTCTTAATGTTCAGGAGTCTCAGCTAAAATGTTGTTCACTAATGCCCCTCTACTTTTGGGGGTCTGAAACTCCATATTTTATTTTTCTCAGCACAGTAACATTTCCATGAACTCTGTTCATGTCATGTGCTTTGGCCTGTGATGCTTAAGTAAGTGAATGCCTTTAGGAAGAAAGCAGCTCAGCCGTTTTGCTGTCTTCTCTGTCCTTTCCATCTCTGTGAGATCTTCGATCCTCCAGTGTTGGTTGTTTTAGCCCTGAAATGCTGAGATTTCTGCTTAGTCTTTCTACTCGGCCTCTGCCAGCATCACGTATCATTACTAAAGATATTCCATAGAGGAAAAGCAAAACAGAATTTTGAGCTCACCTGGTGAATTTTTCTTCCCTCTGGGATTGCACAAATGATTTCTATCTGATGTTTTCAGATACCTTTTTGTTTTTGTTTCTTTTTGTGTTTTACCCAGCTTCATGGTTGTTCTCGGTGGAAAGATTAGTTTGCTGCAAGGTTGGTTATCAAGATGGATTTTTTCCAGCATCTGTTGTTTTTAAATAAAATATGAGAGAAAGTAATCAGCTGAGATTTAGGAGTTAGAATCAGAGACAGAAGAGTAAAAAAGATGAAAATGTTTAAAACAGTCATATTGACGAGTAGGAGTGTTTAAATGTCAGGGTAGTATACTAGAAATTTGAGATATTGATGAGTGCTCATTTTGAGTTTATATTTGTCATCTTAAAATGAAACCACTCAGAATAGTGTGTTATTATCTAACGAAAGAGAGATAAAGCAGATGGAATTTCCATAGATAATATGATAGAGGAAGAATAACCCAAAGTGTTTACAGTGATGAACAGTAGTTATCTACTTTTTACATTTAAAAAGCAAATTTCTAGTAAACCTCCCTGACATTTACACATTCCTACTTGTCAGTATGACCATTTTATGCATTGTCATCCCTCTTTACTCTCACCATTCAGATTCTCTCTAAATCTCAGCTGATTACTTTCTCTCATATTTTATTTAAATGGTCAGTGGCCTGTGGATGTTAATGAAGTTAACGGACTTCTGCTGATAGAGTGTGCATGAATTTGTTGGATGTTTGCTTGTTGGATTTAATTCCACAAGGACTACATGGTTCACATCACCAGGGTCCGAATGTGCTAATAAGATGTTGTACGACAATTTGTATCTTCTTCCAGGGCAATGCATGGCTTTCTGATTCAGTTACTCTGAAGCAGGAACAAATTTAAGAAGGGGTCAGCCAAGCACAGAAAAATGATTATATTTATTATGTCAGTGAGTGAGAGCAGATGAAGGGTCAACTTGAGGGTCGGTAAGAATACCAAAAGACTCGGAATGTTGGGATGTGGGACTGGTGGTCAGGCTGCCATAAACCGATGAGAGGGTTGTCAGGTGGAGTTGGCGTGAGAGCAGAGGCCAGGCTCCCAGTATGAGGCTCCTGCAGGAAATGTTTCAGCAGAATCAGGTGGGATTGTGAGAGTCCTGATGGATAGTACTCTGAATTAGATCAAGGTTATGTAGTCCAGGGTATCTCTCCCCATTACAAGTTGACATGGGATAAATTTCTGTTGATTTTCTCTGTAACCAGAGCAATGCTGTGACACGGGATGAATAAGAGGAATTTACAATCACCCAAACTTAGATCTATTGACCTTTGTCAAATAAAAATAATGGTATCTGTAGTTTTTATAAAGATTAAATTATTGGTATCATTTTCTATTTCTTTCAGTGTCTGAACCAATTTTATCTAAGAAAACAACATTGAAATTCACACCAAGCTATATGTGAACCTTGAGAGGTGAAAATTTGGTCTAAAATATTAGATACTGTGATTTTAGGAATAGTCATCCTAAGAAAGGTAACTTTTAAGCCACTCAGGTCTTTGGGCTTTCTCAGAATGTTGCTCCTATCTCATTGATACAATAGCATCATATTTATTTGTTAAAATATCTGACTCAGTCAATAAACTAGAAAAATCTAAGGGCAGTGACAGCATGCATTATATATACATCTCTCTATATATTCACGTATATATCTTTTTGCAAAAGATAGTGTATATTTTAAGCATTCATAGATGACCAATGAATGAATGAATAAATGAATCAGTGAATAAGTGATTTAATGAGTCTGTGAGCAAATAAAATGCAAATTATAATGGAATTGTTTTATTTTTAAAAGTATTATGGTGGGCTGGAGCGGTGGCTCAGCAGTTTTGGCGCTTGCCTGGCAAGCACAAGGACCCGGGTTCAAACCCCAGCACCACGTACACAACTAAGTGTTGGAGCAATGAAGGCCATGTGAAAAACCAAATAAAAAAGTTATTAAAAAAAGTATTATGGCTTTAAGCCATCATTTTTTTTAAAGAATGAGAGAGAGAAAGAATCAATTTTATTTATTTTTTTATCTTTTTTTCACAACACTTTGTATGTCATGCTGGGGTTTAAAGCCAGGTCCTCATGCAGTACCAGGCAAGCGCTCTACCACTGAGTCACTGCTCCAACCCTAATGGAACTGTTTTGGAGTGGTTTGAAACCCTCTCTAAACTCAGTTGGGGAAGGAATTACTTCCTGTTCTTTACTATTTCTTCGTCAGTGTGCTAGTCTTCTGTCACTGATAAAGTACCTGGGATAAACAGTGTATAAGGGGGGAAGATTTGTTTGGATTGTCACTTCAGAGGTTTTTTAAGTCATGGTATTTGGGTTTGTGGTGAGGAAGAACATAATGGCAGAAGCACATGGTGGAAAAAACTGCTCACTTCATGGCAGCCAAAAAGCAGAGAACTAGAGTGATCCAGAGGGGTGGGGTGGGAGTATGTGTGGTGGTGGGGAGTGGTCCCAATTTCTAACTTCCTTCCGCTGGGCTTTGCCTCCTAAAGGTTCCAGCAATCCCAGTAGTGCCACAAGCTGGGAAAAAACCTTCCACTTATGACCTTTAAGGGAAATTTAAGATCCAAACCATAGCACTCCATGTGTTAGATTATATGATATTTACAAAGCTAATGTAAATAAATTAGTAATCAGAAGGAAAATAATAATATAAATATTTTATGGAGGCATAAAATATCACTAAGGGCTATTTTCAGTCAAAGAATTTTGAGAATTTTATAGAGAACTCAGTTGCAAATAACAGAGTAGTAAGTTGATGTCCCAGAAAAGGTTTTTTAGGGGGGTTGAGGGAAGGAGAATGAAAGCCCTTATTTGTTAGAGGCTAATGGGTCAGGTCAGGTGTTTGGCATTCCATCTACCCTATCACAGAGGGACAACTGCAGTTGTCTCTAATAAATTTCATCTGATCTTTCTACCGAGCTGGCACATGTAAATCCAGGGCATATAGACAGTTTTCATACTGAGGGGCTTTCTCAAGAATTTTTGGCTTTATACAAATTAAATCTCATAAAAATGTGTTGACAGCACCATATTTAATGCCCTGCTATTTTTTACTTGACATTCTAGGCTCTCTGGTGCTTGGAAAGCTAATAATTCATCCCTCAAAAGGTCCCAAATAAGAAACTTAACTTTTTCTTTTCTTTTCTATTTTGAGATAAGCATAGATTCACATGCAGTCTTATGATGCAATATGGAGAGAATCTATATACCATGTCCTTAGTTTCCTCAATAGTAACATCTTGTATAACTAGTATAATGGCATAACCAGGAAACTGAGATTGATAAACAAATCATTGGTCTCATTCTCTGATTCATCAGTTTTACATGTACCTCTCTTTTTCTTCCCCTCTTCATTTCCCTAATCTGTTCTCTCTTTTTAATTTTTTCATTTCACAAATACTGTATGCATGGAAATAAGTAACTTGTGAGACTGGCCATTTTTTATTGTGCAAAACTCCCTTGAGTGCTATCCAAGACGTTGCATATGTCAGTAGTTTGTTCCTTTATATTGCTGTATAGTATTTTAATGTTGTAAATGTACTACAATATTCAACCTTTACTGAAAGGAATTTGTCTTGTTTCTAGTTTGGGGCTATTACAAATGTACCTGCTAGGAACAATCATGTGAAGTATTCTAAGGAATGTGAAATTTTCTTTCTCTGGGATAATGCCTAAAAGTGCAATTATTGGATCATATGATAAGCACACATTTATTTTTTTGTAAGAAACCGTCATACCCTTTTCTGGGGTGTCTATACCATTTTGTATATCCATTGGTAATATATGAGAAGCCACGTTTCTCTATCTCCTAACCATCATCTGGAGTTATCACTAGGTTTTATTTTAGGTGGTTAGTGGCATGTTATGTTTAATATGTATTCCATAAGGCTAATTCTGTTTTTATTTATAATTTATTTCTGTGAAACATCTGTTTACATCTTTTCCCTTTTTTATAATTGAATTTTTAACAAGTGTTTTTGAGAGTTCTTACGTATTTTAAATACTAGCTCCTTGTTGGATATGTAGTTTGCAAATATTTTTTCACAGTCTGTAATTATGTCTTTTCAGTTTCTTCATAGTCTTTTCAAAGAGCAAAATTTTTCATTTTGATCAGGTCTAGTTTATCAATTATTTTATGAATTTTAATTTTGGTGTCAAGTTTAAGAACTCTGGTCTTAAGTTCTTTACATGTACTCCTATTGTCTTTCTCCCCACAATTTTTAGTTTTCCATTTTATACTTAAGTTCATGATGTGTTTTGAGTTAATTTTTTAAAGATGTGAGATGAGATTGAGTTGAGGTTTTTTTTGTTAGTTTTCTTTTGTGAATAATTAATTTCTCCAATACCATTAGTTTATAGACTATCTTTTCTCCACTGAATTGCTTTTGCATTTTTTAAAAAATGGTCTGGGCATATTTGTGTTGGTCTATTTCATATTTGTGTTGTTTCTCTTCTGTTCCATCAGCTCCATCTATCCCTTTGTCAACACCACAGTCTGGGTGACTATGGCTAGATGGTATCTATAGCTTGAGTGAAGGGATTCCTCTACTTTCTTTCTTTCTTTTTTTTAATGGCTTAGCTTTCTTATGTTTTAAAATATGAATTTCAGAATAAGTTCATCATGTATAAATAAAGTCTTTCTGGGGGCTTTGAGAATTACCTCAAATTTATAGATCAATGTAGGGAGAATTTGCATATTTACTACATTGTGTCTTTCAATTCACCAACATGATATATCTCTATAATTTTAGGGTTTTTTCAATTTTTTGTTAGCATTTTGTAGTGCTCTGGATATACATTTTCTCCATGTTCTTTAAGATTTATACCCAAGTATATAATTATCTTTGGAGTTATAAGAGGAATTATGGTTTTAATTTTATTTCCATGTTTATCATGACATTTTTACTTTTTGAACATTTTCTTGGCATTAAGGCTCATCTGTTGCCTTTCCTTACAGTCACACACTTACCTCTGGCAACATTTCTATCATTTCACTGTCTTTGTCTTGCTGTGGGAAGAAACCAGAGCATGTTTGCAGGATTTGGGACTCCAGCAGGGTTCCTCGGGGCTTTAAGTGATGCTTGAGGGACTGTGTGGAGTGAATGCTTAGTGGCATTCTTTCCTCTACTCTCATGTATTTTATTTACATTGGTATTCATGGCTATTTTATGGATGATGAAAATAGTGACAAGTCTGATTTCTGAATAAACAGTGTTGTGGACATGTCTAGTTTCTCAGCTATGAAGACATTGGTGACATGTCAATGTAAATAATGCATGAACTAAATGTCAAGTTAGGACTCTTCCCCAAAGCCCCTTTTAATTACATCAATATAATATTCTATTTCAAGGAGATGATAATTTGGCATCTGGGATGTTGTAGAATACTAATGAGTATTGAAGGCATTTCTTAAAAAGATATGTTTTCCCCATTCTACTAAATGGTATCATGCAAATAAGGAAAAGTTAGTCCTAATATCATTTTAACCACAATGTTGACATAGATAGTACTAGGTTAGCAATTTTTTAACTAGCAATGATTGCTGTTGTTGAAATCTGTCTGTGGCATTGAGTCAATCCTCCTTAAATTAGACTATACAGTTAGTAATAAAAATTCATTATGATATACCAATTATTTAAGAGATTCTCTTTCCACTATATAAAGTGAAGATAGAAGTTTCACAGTTGTAAAGTTAGATTGTAAAATGACCTAGTTTTCCCTTTGCTTTGACCATGTAGTCCAGTTGCCTGTTTCTCAACCATTTCTTGCATATGCCTTGAGCTAGATTCCTGCTGGAACATGGTAGCCTTCCCCTGTAAGTTTGACTGACTAATAGTTTATCTTGTTTTCCTGATACTGTAGTTGAAAGGTAACTTACATGCAGAAGCTGTTTGGGGCTACTTTTAATGTAACTCCAATACATGTTCCACATATAATAGATAGTTTATAACAGAAATAAGTAATTATGGAATGAACTTAGGTACTTATGGCTTCTGAGATTTTCTATCATATGGTGTAACTCAATTTTGACCAAATTGACCTGTGTCTTATTTATAGAGGTTGGAGAATGTCCTAACAATGATTTTTTTACATATTCTTCTGTCATACAAAGGTCTATACACAAACACACATACACAAATTATTTATATATAATTTATAGCTATACATATTTATATATATTTTATATCTATATATAGAAACATATAGGTATATAGACCATACATTTTTACCTCTATAAATACAATGTAAATGCTATTAGGATAAAGAGTAAAAACATTGTTTATGGACCCCAGAGCCTCCTTATTGCTTTGTCCAGGCAATTACTTTCATTTTCCATGTAATAATCCCATTTTAAAAAATTGAGATTTAATTCACATACTATATAATGTGCCATTTAAAATGGCATGGTGATTTTCAGTATATTTGTAGGGTCATGCAGCCATGAATGTTAATTCTTGAACATTTTTATCACCCCCAAAGAAATTCCATCCACTTTAGCAGTTATTTTCTATGACCTCTTTCTCCTGAACCTCTGATGGTCACTGTATTTCCTGTCTCAATGAGTTCACTTGTTTTGTACATTTCACGTAAATGGAGCAACATAGTATGCAATCTGTTGTGACTGGCTTCTTTCACTTGGCCTCTTTTCAAGGTTTATCCACGTTGTGTCATATATCAAAATTGAATTCTCTCTTATGTCCAAATTACATATTTTGCATGCATTTGCTACCCTTTTTTATCCACTCATCAGCTAATCAGCATTTGGGTTACTTCCTATAATCACTATTTTGATACTGTGCTTCATTTAAGTGGAATCATACAGGATGGGTGTAGTATGTATTTAGTTTTATGAATCTATTAAAGGGTATTGTTTATTCTATGTCTGATATTAGAGCTCATTCTAATTTTAGGCTATTGTAGTTTTAGTGTCCCTTATCTGAAATGATTGGGACTGGTAGTGTTCCAGATTTTATTTTTAATTTTGGAATATTTATATAGACTTTATCAATTGAACATTCCTAATCTTAAAATCTGATATCTGAAGTGCTCCAAAACCTGAAACTTTTACCATCCTATCAGCACTCAAAGTGTTTCAGAATTGGAGCATTTAGGGTTATATATTTTCAGATTAGGGATGCTTAATTATTTGCATGACCAAAGATATAGTGAAATTATTGTGCATGTCCTTAAGAACACATCCACCCACTTCTTTATAGCATAGCCCTAGGAGGGAAATTGATGGATTATAGTATTGATAGCTGTTTACTTTTATTGGAAATTTCCAAATAGTTTTGGGAAATGGTTACACCACTTGACATTTTCATCAGACTACATGAGAGTTCCAGTTGCTCCCCGTGTTCCCCAAGACATATTTTTGGCCAACATACATTTTAGCCATTTTGGTGTGTGTGTACTGGTGTCCTATTGTGCTTTGGATTTGCATTTTCCTTACTTATTGGTTTTGGCATCTTGGAAATCTTTTGTATTTAAGAAAGGAAATTTGTTTTTAAGGTTTATTTTATTGAGAAATAATTGACAGAAATTGTATGTATTCAGGGTATGAAGCATGATGTTTTGGATATGTATATATTGGGAAATGATTACCACAATAAAGCTAATTAACATATACATCATCTCAGATGGTTGCCTTTATGAGAATCCATATATTTAGTGAGCATTTGTATGATTACTGTCATAAAATTTGAAATATAAAATATATTCTTAGCTATGTTCACTAAGCTGTACAGTAGGTCTCTAGAACTTATGCATTGTGCAATTATAAATTTGTACCTTGTGATCAGCATCTTCCCATTTCCTCTACCTGCAGGCCCTGGCCTCCACCCTCCTACTCTGTTTCTATGGGTTTGAGTTTATTATATTTCACATGTAAATAAGATCAGACACAATTTGTATTTCTTTGTCTGATTTATTTCATTTAGCACAGTGTCCTCAATTCATCCCATGTTGTTACAAGCAGTAACATTTCTCCTTTTTAAGGTCAAATAATATTGTATGGCATATATGTGTGTGTCTGTGTGTCTGTGTGTGAATGAAATCAGAAAAGCAATGCATGGCCAAAATAAGAAGTTTGATAAAGAGGTTCACAAAAAGAACCAAACAGAAATTCTGGAGCAGAAGAATACGATGAATGAAGGATACAATACAGAATAACAACAGCAGATTTGATCAAGAAGAAGAGGGAATCCATGAATGCAAACCAGGTCATTTGAAAATATCCAGTTAGAGGGGAAAAGAGAAAAAACAACGAAAAAGAGCAAAGAAAACCCATGGGACTTATGGGACAGCATCACATATATGTGAACCCACATATATGTAATGAAAGTTTCAGGAAAAGAGAGAGAGAAATGGAAAGAAAGCGTTTGAAAAGATTAATAAACACTCCCAGATCTGGTGGAGATATGGACATGGACATGCATGAAGCTCAAAGATCTCTAATCAGGTTTAACCCAAAGAAGCTTTCATCAAGATTACAATCAAACTGTCAAAAATCAAATACAAAGAACATTATGTTAAGTGAAATAAGATAAACACAAGAAGAAAAATACTTCATCATCTCACTTATATGTGGAACTTTAAAATGAAAGACATACACAGAAGTAACAGTAAAATGGTGGTTCCTGGGGCAGAGGAGTGGTCAGGAGAAGAATTGGGGAGATGAAGGATAAAGAATGCAAAGTATCAGATATGTCGTAGGAGTCTAGAGATCTAATGTACATGAGGACTATTGTTAATGATATTGTATAAAATGTAGGAGTTTTTTTTAGAAGAGTCACTTTTAGGTGTTCTTGGTATACACACAAAAGGGTAATTAACTATGTGAGATGACGGGCATTTTAATGTACTTAACTATAGTAGCCATTTTGCTATATATATGTATATCAAAACATCATGCTGGACACCTTAAATGTATACAATAGGAAAAGACAAGATAAATTTTGAAAGTAGCAAGAGAAAAGTAGATTCCTTCCAGGAAGGGGAACTCCCAAAAACCTACTAGGAGATTCTTGATAGAAACTTTGCTGTTCAAAGTGCTTAAGAAAAAACTGACCAACGACTTTTATTTTTTAATTTTTTTCTATTTGTCTTACATTTTTTATTAGAAGTATATAGAGATACAATTGAGGGGGAAACATTATCAAACCAGCAGTAACCAACGTATATATACTTTGTTATCCAGGGGTAATGCCAAAAGATGGATGACCACCTTGGGTTTCACCTGTTGCAGTGTCCCCCAGAAGAACTCATGCGTTAAATGGGTATCTTGTGACCAACGACTTTTTAACCCCTGAAAGATTGTCATTCAGAAATAGATGGGATAAAGATAGTCCCACATCTTTTAAAATCTAATGCAGATAATCTTTTGTGAACTGTTTGTTTGTGTGCATTTGAAAAAATTGTATTACCTTTTTTTGCTGTAAATTTTTAGGAATTTTCCATAGATTTTTGGTAGAATTTCTTTGTAACACATATGTATTACAAGTATCTTATCTCAGTCTGAGGTTTAACTCTTTTCATCAATTTAAAAAAATATACTTTCTCCACATGTATTATATTTGTTATATTTATTTTAGTCTATATGTTGTTTATATTTTATTTATGCATGGATTACTGTCATAGAATGTTCTAGGGAGCAAACATGTACATATAAGTACTCATGTAACTGTATTCCCTTTGTCTGTTCTACTGGTCCCAGCAAGCTAAGTTCTTGAAGCAAACTTTACTAAAGTGAAAATTTCAATTTACCAGAAGGCTCAGTCAAATATTGCTATCCTTTTTCAACCATCAGCAATAACATAACAGGCTTTACTCAGTAAAACCGTATTGATCAGGGAGTACTCTGGCAAATGTCAGTGTATTTGAAGAGGGAAAGAGCTTGTGCACTTTGAAAGCTTTCTGGTTATGTAGTGCATGGTCATTTCACAGACACACTGATTGTGTGTATACACACTCATACCATGTCTGTCATCTGTGTAAGTGCTAGACTTACGAAAAAGTGTTGCAGTGTGGTTTCAGTTGCTCAATTGTAGGTGTTTTATTTTTCCCAATTTAATTTGTCTTCTACTTAATAATTTTCCAATCTTTTCAAGATAACTTTCTAGCTATTATTTTATATATACTTGATGTTTAAATCTATCTATACTTATATGTGCATATCTGTGTACATGTGAATATGTATGTACACATTGTAGAAGTATTGGAAAATATCTTTATACTATTTTATATAACTGGATCTCAAATTTATTTAGATGCAATAAAAAATATAGTCCATCACATATCTTTAACTTCATTTACTGCTCTATGATCATTGTTGACTGCCTTTACTTTGTACATTTGAGGTGTGTGTGTGTGTGTCTTAAGTTACAGAAAGAAATTGGAAAGCAGCTGACACATATCTAGGAAATTCAGTTCTATTGGAAGAATAGCAAGTTTATATATACATTTTTAGACGCACAGTCATTTTAGCAGTAAATATCCCTATTGATTTGGATACTGCACTTCATATTTCACTTATTTTTATTCTTCAGATCATACCTGTTTGTCTGAGGTAGCTTGTTTTTTTTCACCTTTATTGAAAGGTAAATGACAAATAAAAATTATAAAAATTGAATGTATTTAAGGTGTAAGGTGTAGGATGTGATGTTTGATAAAAGCATATATTGTGAGATGATTACTATACCAAACTAACATCTCTCTCATCTCACATTAGCTTGTTTTGTGGTAAGAATACTTATGTATTATTTTATGAATTAAAATTTTAAAGTAAACTTTTAAAAATTGAAATGTTGCATAATACTGAAAATTAAACAATTATAAATGAACAGTTTGAGAAATTTTCACAAAGTGAACATATGTATGTAGCCAGCACCTCCCAAACTCCATTACCAGAGTTCTAGAAGTGCTCCTCCTACATGTTTTGCAGGAATTAACCAACTCTTCCCCTCAAGAGTAATTTGTATCTTGATTTCCTTTCCTTTTTTTTTTTTAAGAAAGAGAGAGAGAGAAAGAGAATCTATTTTGTTTAGTTTTTCATGTGGCCCTTGTTGCTCCAACACTTCATTGTGTACATTGTGCTAGGGTTTGAATCTGCATCCTTGCGCATGCCAGGCAAGCACTGTAACCACTGAGCCACCGGTCCAGCCCCTGTATCTTGATTTTCAGTGCCATAAATTGATTTTACCCACTTTTGCACTTTAAATAAATACAATCTTGTATAGTATACACTTTTGCATCAAGCCCTTCCAGTTAACATTATGTTGTTGACATTTATCTATTTATGTTAGGTATAGTTGTTACCTCTCATTCTCATTGTAGAATTGCAGTCCATTGTGCAAACATGCCACAATATGTTAATCTAGTTAAATGGCAATAAATCTTTGGGTACTTTTTAATTTGAGGCAACTGTGAATAGTACTGCTATAAGCACTCTAGTCTGTGTGGTTTGGTGCACATATATAGATGTTTCTGTTGCACATATACTTAGAAGTGGAATCATTTCAATTTTTGCTAATATAGCCAGTTAATATTCCAAAGCAATAGTACTAATTTACTCCCACTGTGGTGTATGAGGGAGCTCATTCTTTTAAAGAAACTGGAAACAACACTTTCATAGGTAACTTTAAAAAGATCATGGCCAGTAGGAAAAATATTGTTTCCATTCTTCTGGGTAATTAATCAAATACATTAAAAAGATCTTTCTAATTTTAGCAAATTTTTTCAGATGTGTGGAAAAAATCTCTCAGTAAATAAACATGCAAATAAAAAATAATATACCTGAGACTGAGCAGAGCCCTGATTTTGGAAATTTAGAGGCTAAAAATATCTGTGGCTTTAATAAGTTAGAAAGTGGTGGTAACGATTGTTGTTTGTTTCTTTTTACTGCTTCACTGCAAAACCAAGCTTCTGAAAAACTTGGTACTGTTGGTTTCCCACATTTTTGAAGCAATTTTCTTAGGCCTTTCATTGATAAATGGAGCCTGTTTTGAAACCAGTATATTTTAACCTGTAATTCCTCACTGATTATATCGGTCTTCGCTTGCTAAATATGACCTTTTACTTTTAGATAATGGAAGTTAATTTGCTTTGGTTTCATTTCCTTACATTGTTCCAGTGTTAATTCTTTGGAGGTTTTGACACCCCTGGAGATTGGCAGGTTAACATGCAGATAGCAGCTCCCCCTTGTTCTGCATGATTACCTGGCTGTACTTGTTCCCCCAATAAAAATGAATTTTCTTTTCTTTCCATAAAATGAATGAGAATGAAATTGTGAAGAATTCTATTTCATTTTTTGGGGGGGCATCTTAGAGCTCCTAGTATCTGGGAAGGACTGTAAAAATGTTTTATGTGCAAATGTCATTTGCCTGACTCCTTCCACTGATTTTCACCAACTTAATACCAATTCAGTTGGATTCCCGAGGAGAGATTAATTAGCAGTGCAATATTTAATTGCATGAAAAGAAGGAGGGTTTTGAAGAATGTCAGGAGTAGCTTCATTGCCTATCAAAATGTCATTAATGCATTTATATCCTTTGTTTTAAGGTAGAAAATGGGATCATTTTTACTTATCAGTTATTATTAAAAATAGCTGACGTTCTGTATTACTCCCAGTGGACGATTTTCTAGATAATCAATAAAATAAGGGACCTCAGGCAAAGCTTTGCTTAATTCACACCCTCCAGGCGCTCATCCTCCTCACCCCTATTCACACATTAGAGGTTCATTGTGGACAGATGAACAGTGGCCAGTCTGTGATTGCTGAATGGAGGAGGAGGAGGAGGAGGAGGAGGAGGAGTCAGTATTCCACTGAGGCTGAAGCTCTTACACCTTAGTATGCTGTGAAATTCTATTTTTATTTCAGGTTAAATTGCCTTTTCTCTTTCAAATCCATATGGGAGATTGAAGAGTAAGATTATTAAAACCCATAAGATACTCTCACACATAGCTGGTTAGAGTAATTCAGTGCACCTTTTTCTGTGAAGCAATTTTACAAGAGCCTTAAAGATGTTTTTCTGTTTTACTCGCTAATTTTACCTCTAAAAAAAAATCTGTGCTTTGACAATCTGACAAACGCAGAATGTTTGGAATTCTTGATATCAAATAATCATTAAATTGTGCTATGACTGTATGATGGAACAGTATGCAATGATTGAAATCACCTTAAGTAAATATTTTATGACATGCACATTGATATAGTACAAAGCAAAACTTTAGAAGATAGCAGAAAACTTTTATTTTTTTATTTTCCATATTTTTATAATGAATTTTAGGGTACATTTTGAAGTATATTCAAAGGGTATACAAGAGGGAGGAAAAAATCCTACCTTTGACTTTTCCTTAGAGGATCTTAATTTAATTTCTTGGCTTCTGTAACTATGATTAGTTACACTTTTTCTTTTTCTAAGGTTTTGTGATATGTTATTAATTCTATAATGGATGAAGGTGATAGAAACATTTGTCAAATGTTTACTCTAAATATCTAACTCAGGTCCTTTTTATATATTCACTAAATCTTGCATTTCAAATTAGATGACTCCCCCTTAACAAAATAGTAATGGGATATAAAGAACAAATTCTTATATCTTTATCAGCACGTTCAAACATGCAATACATTGTTGAAGCTAAAATCACAGTGTGTAGAAATGGACACCAAATTTTTAATGAAATCTTGGCTGTTTATTGGTAGAGGTTGGGGTATTAGTAGTTAAAAAAAACTCTGAATTTAAATTATTTGACCTTAAATTATTTTAGATATCAGTATTTATACTCTTGCAGTACTCAGAGAAAGGGAAAACATCAGAATGTGCCAGATGTCATATTTGATTCCTGGCTGATCTTCCTTCAGGAGTGCGGTTTCATAGCTGGAACTCAAGAGATTTTGCCTGTCGTGTTTTGAAAATATCTCAAAATATCACATAATAAATTTATGAGATAACTGTGCCTTTTCTGTAAAATGGATCATTGGGCTAGACACTGCATAGTACAAGCAGTCAACTAGGAATAACCAATGCTCAGTACTTGTGGCTGAATGAATGACTCTCCTTCAAAGTGTCTTCCAGCATAATTTTGCTTGTATCTGTCTTATATATTGGGTATAAGGTGAGGTTTCATCAGAATAATAAAAAAAAATTTTACACCTAAATATAAAAGTTTAAAATCTCTGGCAGTAATTATGTGTTACTATTTTGGACTGTTACTTTTTTAAAAAGGTAACAAATCACATCTGCTCTCTCACTTTTGTCTCCAACACATTCCTAAATTCTGTGATGGAGCTGTGTAGAAACTGTATATGACAGGCAGAGGGATGACATGTGCTTAGAGAAGACTAGGTAGAGAAAGGGATGATAGGTTATAACATGGGTGAAGAGGAGAGCCTGTGTGAGGGTCAGGAGACAGCATGGAAGTGCAGGGTGGGGAGAAGAGTGTGACCAGATGTGGCACTGGAGGGAGCAAGTAAGGATGGAGGCTTCGGTGGTGGAGAGCCTGTTGTGCGGGGTTAGAACTTTGGCTTACTTGGTGGGAATACGAGACTTCTGATGTTTTAAGAAAGTAGTACCAACGCAATCAGATTGGTTCTACTAAGAATTCTCTTGTCCTGCTTTTGGACCCTGAGGGATATCTGCTGTGATTACAGCTTGACCTTGGTTTTAATGAATATCATAAATAATATCAAAGTGGTTTTTTTTTCATACTGTGGCATTCATTTTTTGTTCAGGTTTGATTTGAATGGTTCTGCAAAATAGTTCCTTATATAGTTCCTCAGCTCTTTCAAAGGGAAATTTTATTCTCTCTCTTAATTAAGAATCTATTTAATTAATTAATATCCTGATGTGAAGAGGGGAGAAATAATCAACTTTAGAGACAAACAAAAGTCACTCTTACTCTGAATATTTTCTACTGCAGTGTAATTGTATTTGTTGGTAACTATGAGGTGCTCATTAGGAAACCTGGACAGAAGAAATTGGATCTGCCATCAGGGAAGAACACGTTAAAATTGGGACCAATGGATTAAGTGTAGGAGCTATATTGAATGATAATTTTATTCTAGCACATACAATCAAATTTTGACTTACCTAAGAAAGTTAGTACCCTTGTTTCCAGGGTTAATAATACTGTATTTATATTTTGGTAGCAGACACAATCACATCAGGCACATACTCGATCTATGCTTGGGAAAGGACTTGCCACTGGGCATGACTTTGGCTGACCACTGTTAACACTTGCCACTTTATGGCATCCAGACATAAATGTATACCATCCATCAAAATGATAAATGACCTCAGGTCATAAATGGAGCAAAACAAAATAGGGATGATATATTTAAAATATAATAAAAATCTTCTTTTCATGTGCCACTTAGCAGAGAATATTATGACTATTAGAAAATTTCATTTATAATAAGAATCCTGAAAGAAAGTTTTTTTTTTAAAGACAGAGAAGAGGCTTGAGCGGTGGATCAGAGGTTACTGCACTTGCAGCACTTGCCCTGCATGCATGAGGATGTGGGTTCGAACCCCAGCACCATGTACACATGTCAAAGCAATGAAAGCCACATGAAAAACTAAATAAAATTAATTCTCTCTTTCTCTCATTGTCAATCTCTCTATTTTATTTTTTAGAGAAAGAGGGACAGTGAGAGAGAGAATCATTTTTATTTATTCATGTGGCTTTTGTTGCTCTGACACTTTGTTGTGTATATGGTGCTTGGGTTTGAACCCACGTCCTTGCACATGCCAGGCAAGCACTGTAACTGCTGAGCCTCCGGTCCAGCCCCAAAAGAAAGTATTAAAAGAACAGATAATAACTATTAACAAAATGAATCTAAAACAATGATGAAGTCCTATGTGATAAATAGATAAAAATAGAGCAATCCATTTTATAAATCCATTCATATATATATACATATGTATTTTAAAATTATTATTTAATTTTTTTTTGCTTTCCTAGACATAATTTCACTTTCAACTTGAGAAAAAGAATTTCAAGCAGTGCTTGAAATAGCATGAGATACATGATAAAATATTTTCTTAATTCTATCTGGAAACTTATCCAGCTCCCCAGTTGTAAACTTTAGACAGGGGTGGAAAGTGAAAAAAAGAAATTACTTTTGTAGAAATCTAAAACAATAATAAACTGTGGTAATATGCATGTTTTAAGGGTTAATAAAAGTTAGCATTTCTTTAACCCTTTCAGTAGGTTAAACTGGACTATACTCCTGGCCTTTCACTTAATTTTTGCAATGAGTTTATGACATAAGCACTGTTGTTATCCCCACTGAAATCCTATCGAAGAAAAATATGATAAGGAATAGTTTATCAAGGGGTTTGGGAAAGTTTCTAAATGAGTCCACATCTGTATCCTGAAATGGGTACTAGTGACTTCTGTAATCACATCCTCTCAGTAATGTTCTAATTTAATGTGATGATGACGTCCATTTTAACAAGGGTATTTATATGCTCTGTTAGAAATAAAAGCTCTGGACATCTCACTTTCTAAGCATGATTCTGCCACTTGTCCCTCTTCTAAAGGATGCTTAGAGCTTGAATTCTGCCACTGCCCTCAGCGGTGTCCAGGAGCCACAGGCTGGAAGGAGCAAGGACTTCCAAGAAAAATGATGTGTCCCCCTGCTAACCTTGACATTTCCAGTTACCTAACCCTTATAGAAGGTTGACAAACCTTTATTATTTAGTATTGATTTTGTTTTGTAAAAGGGAAATATTTTAGACCGAAGAAAACACAGGAGTGGAGCTGTATCCGCCAGCAAGTTGAGTTGGCAGGGTGCTTTTGCTGATTTGTTTTCTTACAGTTGGCAAATATGAATCTACCCCCAATGGATGGTCCATAGTACTGAATTTTGATTTAGTTATGAAACAATTCTGAAGCATCGATTAGACTAAAATAAATATGAATGCCCATTTTTAGTTGGCTCTTTGATGAAATAAATTTTTTCTCAGGTTCTTTCTGACCACAAGACTGTGTTTTTGCTAAGGGAAGATCCATTCTCTTCTCAAAGCATTTACTGCTTGGTGCTGCATTGCAATGGTCCAAATGAAAACAGCCCATCTCACTAAATTGTTAGCTCCTTGGCAATGGAGCTATGTCTTAACTTTGTCTTCCTAGTGCCTAGGACAGTGTTCAGTAGACCTAGTCATAATCAATAAATATTTGTTTTATGGCTTTTTTTTCTGCAATGGCCCCCTTCTCTTTATCTCTTACTTATTCATTTCTCACTTTCTTCAGGTTCTCTCCATCTGTCCCAAGGACATGAGAGCTGATATCTGTGTCCATCTAAATCGGAAGGTTTTTAATGAACATCCTGCTTTTCGATTGGCCAGCGATGGGTGTCTGCGAGCCTTGGCAGTAGAGTTCCAAACCATTCACTGTGCTCCAGGGGACCTCATTTACCATGCTGGAGAAAGTGTGGATGCCCTCTGCTTTGTGGTGTCTGGATCCTTGGAAGTTATCCAGGATGACGAGGTGGTGGCTATTTTAGGTACTGTGAACTTTTCTAATGTAGTAGAAAACGTGGAACAGTTTTAGAGATTTTTACTTCTCAGGTTTCTAAACAGAAATTTCCTTTGTTTGGTGATTTTGGAAATTGGGTCACTAATGAGATGATGAATCTTAGTGAAGACTAGTAATGCTGTTTCAGCAAAGAACATTAGTATCAGTCACTGCCTAATAGGCTGTGTGAGGGTTTGATTAAACTTTGGCAATAGTAGAACAGTATCTTTAAACTAAAGTTTCTCATAGCCCTGAGTGCTTTGTAATCTCCCATGTTGGTAAGTGTGAACTGATTTTTGAAATGATTGTTAAGTTTGTAACTCAGGAAGTTAGTTTCAGTATGTAATAGACCTATCTAGTTCAACTCTCTTTAGAGAGGAGCCAAGTGAGGCCCAGAAAATTTTAGTGACTTGCCCAGTTAGTAAGTAAAACAAGTTAATGCCTGTTTTAGTCCCCACGCCTTTTTTTTTTTTTTTTTGCCACTTCGACCACAAGACCTGACAAGAACAATTTTAGAGAAGGAAAAGTTTATTTGGGGGCTCATGGTTTCAGAGGTCTCAGTTGATAGATAGTAGGCCCCATCCCTTGGGCCTTGAAGTGAGGTTTAATGTCACGCCAGAAGAGTGTGGAGGAGGAAAGTGGCTCAGCTCAGGAAGCAGAGAAAGAGAGAGCTCTGCTCAATAAGACAAAATATATACTCCAAAGGCATGACCCAGGGACCCACCTCTACTAGCCAGACCCAACATACCTCTAGTTACTACCCAGTTAATTCCTATCAGGGGATCAATTCACTGATTGGATTAGGCTCTCATAGCCCAGTCATTTCTACGGTAAATCTTCTTGTTTTATCTTACACATGAGCTTTTAGGGGGTACCTCACATCTAAACTGTAACATTTTCTGTGACCAAAAACACCTGACAGGAACAACTGAGAGGAGGAAAAGTTTATTAGCTCATGGTTTCAGAGGTTCAGCGATCAGCTGACTTTATAGCTCTGGGTCCAAAGTGAGGCAGAATGTCATGGAGGAAGGGCATGGTAGAGGAAAGTCGCTCAGGACATGGTAATCAGGAAACATATAGTGTATTTTGCTCACCAGGGACAAAATATAAATCCCAAAGTCACATCCCCAGTGACCCACCTCCTCTAGTCACACCCTACCTTCCTACAGTCACCACTCAGTTAATCTCTATCAGGGGATTAATTCACTGATTAAAGTTCTTATAACCCAATCATTTCACCTCTAAACCTTCTTATATTGTCTTATATATGAGCTTTTGAGTGTTTGAGTACAGATCATCCTACTTCATCCCTTTCTGTCTCATCGGAGTGGACCTAAGTAGTGAGATGAAGGAGGAGGTTAATGAGTCTGATCCCTTATATCCACATGAACTCAATAGAGGGAAATGACATTTAGGTTTAGAAAGCCAATTTTATCCATTCATCTTCATAAACCAAGATAGTTATTTGTCTAATAATAGTTTTATTCTAAGATTCAGAGACCCAGGAAATAGCTATGCTAACAGTAATGTCACAAAGGTAGCGACAGTTCATACAAGGAACAAAACTAGAAGCTTACACATTTGGGCATTGTGTAAGAGATTCATCTTGGTAAAAAATTGCTAAATGAACTTTTAGGTCATTTTCTGCTCTAATATCTACAATGAGTTCATGAAGTCCACATAAGAATACAAGAAGGCAAAAAAATGAGGTCAGATGAGAACCATTCCTTATTTTTTTCCTCAGGTAAAATAAGGATTGCAGAATGTCAACTCCATTTTGATCACATTTTTTTCCTGGCTTGCGACTCATGAAAAATGAGCTCAATTTTTAAACTATTGGATTTTTAGCTACTGAGGTCAACCTACCGTAGCTAGAATGCCACTTATTCTCATAAGGAAAAGATTGACTGATGGATTTTAGACACTGTAAAAGCAAAACTGATTTCAAGTCCCCGCCCCCCACACACACAATGAAAAACTGATTTCAAAAGGCATAACTACTTGAAGGAGACAGAATTCAGAATGAAGAATAAACAGTCTTTCCTAGGAAACCAGATCCTGTAAAAATCAAGTGATAGAAAATGGTTCAGGGTTGCAAATGACTGAACAGCATTGTCTGTAAACCTTTCCTCACTCACTGCTTATAATATATTTGCAAGAAAAGGACTCAGCACTCTAGGATCAGCACTCAGTATGCTTGGTGCTCCTTGTGGTATTTATTCTGCTTTGTTTCCTGGAGAATAAAGAAAGCATAGATAATTCTTTATAAGAAGGGCACATGCAACAGCATGATCCTTTGTAGGTAAAAAAAGAAAAAAAAAAAAAGGAAGAAAGCATATCCATGCTGCCACCATTCTGGTTTGCTCAAAGAAAGAGGAGGATAACACAGGCCCAGGACAGATGTCTTTTATTTTCTTGAATGTTCACATCCATGAGGGTGGTGGGAAAAACATCAAGTATACTGGATGAGACTGAGTACATCAAGTATACTGGATGAGACTGAGTACTGTCACCATGAATTACCCTAGCCCTAGACACAAGGTTGTTTGTTGTGCCCCATTTTCTTCATTACAGCTGGGCCTTGGTAACTCCTTTTCTGAAAGAAGGTCAGAGAAAGCCTGGAGTACAGTGCCTCTGGGCTGGATCTGTTAAAATGGAATCATTTGTTCAGTGAGACAGACAAAATGCATTTTCCTTTCATTTTAGAATAAAATGGTAACTGGTTCTGCCCAATGACACAGTAAAAATGAACACAGGGCCCCTGGGTATTGGACCAGTCTTATCATCTATCTGTCACATTCCATTTCTTTGAGCATGTGGTTTTTAGTATTTCTCCCCCAAAATCTTAGGATTCAGAGAATTTTTATATCTTGACTCCACGTGGGTACCTCTCTGGCACCCTTCTTTCTTTTACCCTGTGGGCCTCTAAGAAAGACTAATTTAGCTGAGAGATAATTATATTGGGATTTTTATTGTTGTTGATCTTCAAGATGTTTGAGTAATGTTTTAAGGAAGGAGGAGGAAAATATTACTTTCACCAGTATCACACCCCCACATTTTGGTGATTGTTTCTTCCATTCTTGCTCCTCCTTTTTTTCTTCATTTCCTTATGTTTTGGTAAAGCTGAAACAAAATTTGTAAGAATCAACAGGGTGTACATGGTGATCTGTTTCCATCTATGTATCTATCATCTATTTATTCATCTATTCATCCCTCTTTCTTCAGGTTCTAACTTAATAAGTAAGTTAATCAGATATTTAATATCTTTACTTAGTAGGACTTGCTGTCTCTTACATCGATTCATTTGTCAGTTGAAAGGTAGAAAAGGGAGGCCATTTAAAAATTAATTAGAAACTGAATCCAAAAGCATGTGCAGTTTTATTCTTTTGGATCCTTGCCCCTATACAGTCTCTTGGTAGGTACATAATTCTTTTGTGTGTCAAAAGTGCTAAGGAGTTTAATGAATAAGCCCTGAAGCATAACTAATTAATGGAAAGATAAAAAATATAGTCAACAAACACCTTCTTTTTTAACATTTGAGGGTGGCTTCAAGATGGTTTTCTAAATAGGGCATATGAATATAATTGCAGTTCGTGTCTCTTGCCAACGTGAAGTTCTTTCAGCTCTTACACCTCCACCTTTTTTTGACCTTCCCACTTTTTATGAAACACAAAGAATTCCAAATTAAGTTCATGATGCATACATATTATTTTATATTCTTTAATGCCTTCTTACCTTTTAGTTCCTACTCTATAATTACTTAATGTGAACAGATTTATTGGTATGGTTGAAATAGCCAGGTTACTTCTGTCTTGACAAGTACATTGTACCTTTCCGAGACTATAAAAATAGCATTTCCCCACTAACAATAGACCCTACTCCTAAGACATTTGTTTCGTTATATTCACAATTCATCTTTTCTGTTTTTATTGATTAGCTCAATCAGAGGGTTAGATTCTTAAACTAAGAAATCTGTTATCTTAAGTCTCCTAATTGTAACTTTAAATTCCTAAGAGAACTGTTTTTGTTTATGAAGGGTTTGGGTGGAGGGGTCAATATTTTTATGGGTTTGGGGAAAGGAGGCATAAGGGAAGAAAGGAAAGACAAATAAATGTAGTACTATAAGAAAGAGTTTTTAGCATTTGGATCAAGATTCAGTTTTAATACTGATTATTTAAAATCCATCTCTTATAAACATATGTGCATTATCTGAGAAACTTTATAAATTTTGGTTCACAAAATTCAAAATTTTCTTGTTTTTATTCCAAAGAGAAAAAAATCTGAGATCTGAAATAATAATATTTTGCTGTGTAGAGACTATGTGAAAATATGACTTTTATGCTGAGGTTAAGATTTTTTCATGTATACTTGCTATTATAAGTCAAGTGATTCATACTTTAAATCCTTAGAAGGGCTTTCCCCAAACTCTGAAAAATTGTTTGTTTGGGTTTTTTTGGTATGTATGTATCTCCACATTTTTGTGTTTTAAGATGCTAAACTGTGAAACATGTAGGTTCGCTCTCCATGTTATATAGATAAACTTTGTTAATTCTGACGTTTTCATTAAAGTAAACCAGTTGTTTGTTTTTCTCCTCATCAAATGGACGCTGTTCTTGTTTTAAACATGCTAAGCAGCATTGATAACATCATTTATCTGGGGTTCACAGCATGTACTTTCAGAGTTCCTCAGACTGAAGAAGTTTGTGATAAAATAAGTCTTTGCAGTTCTGGGAGTTAAAGCTCAACTTTACACCTTCTCCCCAGAACCCTTCAAAACTAAGTCCTTGTCCTTCCTATCTCTTAATCCTATTTTTAATATCCCTTCCCATGGCAATAGCCTTTAAATTTTTGGTCCTAAACCATGACTGCCCCCAGTCTGTCCTCAGCTTCAACCTCCATTTCTATGTAATGCTGCCACCACAGTAATCATCTTAAGATACGTCAGTCTCCTTATTAGGATTCCTACCGTGGCTTTTAGCACCTTTAGGATAAAACGTAACTCCTAACTTGACCTGTGAGGCCATTTAGGTCTTGGTCTCTGCCATCCTTCGCAGCCTCTCCCTTGCCATTCTAGAGACTGCTCCTGTTCTTCCCACTCTGAATTGCCGGGAGCTTCCTGGGTTCCACCAACCTCTTTCTCACTGTTTTTGCATATGCCACTTGTATTTAGAACACTTTTTCTGTTCTTTTTAGCTGTCCACCTATTGCTTCATCATCCTGTCCTCTTTCTTGTCACAGTCTGGGCTAGGCAACCCTACTGTGGGCTCCCAGTATTATCTGGGGGAGGGTGCTCTTAGCACCTCCTGCTTTTATGTTACCTGTGTGTCCTCCCCTTGTGCTGTGAGCACTTGAGATGTTCTGCTCATTGTCTCACTGTCATCTGTGTAGGACTTCTTAAATAGGTTCTCAGTAAAGGTTTGCTCAGTGCATCAAATTACTACTTTATTCTGCTATTGAACTCTCTTCGTTTTTTTCCCCCCCAATTCTGGGTACCTATCAAAAATGCTGTGTTGCACTCTTGACACAGCTTTGATTTCCTCTATATTTTTATCTTGAGACCCTGACTACTTTCTGTTTCTCTTTTGTCTAGATGCTTATAGTAAAATATATTTCCTAAAACCTTGTAGCTTTAACTTAGGTCTATTATGGGCTGGGTAAACATTTTCTTGCTATTACTTGGACACTTTGAACAAAGAAAACAAGAAAGACCAAGGTATTCTAAGCATCTCAGACCACTCAAAGCACTGTAATGAGTCATTCCTTTCTTATTCTCTATCAGGGGTCCCTATTATTGAGAAACAATCGAATGGATGCTCTGGTCATTAACCATGGAAGGAAAACTAAATTACCTCTATTGAATAGGATTGAGCTTTAATTCCTGAAAGTGGTATTTGCTTTTGCCAGCAACTGGAATGGATGCTTCTACAAATCAGAATTAATCTTGTTAGAAAATAACATTTAAAAATTAAAAGGCTTAAAGAATAAAATCATATTTGTGGTTAGTGAACAAGTCTCACCAATACTTCAGTAAAATGTAAAGTCTGCTAATAAATTTTGATTTTTATATTTCTTATCAAAACTTTTGAAGTGTTTTTGAAGTATATACTCAGGGCCTTTGGGAGTCTTATTTTAAATATCATTAGTTATTTATTAAACACTGATTATTTTTATATATTATTGTTACATCAGATCTTTCAATTAACTCTAAACTTACAATTCAAGAAACTTAATTGTTATCTTACAGTTGAAGAAACTGAGACTCTGATATCTAGTGACTGGCCACAGGTCACAGCAAGTAAGGGGTAGGCACGGGATATGAATTCACATATCCATGCTTTGAGCATCAAATTATAAAACTGATACTTTGATAACAGGAATTTTTGGATAGAAATTTGAAATTATACAACGGCTTGACTAGAGCTGAATGGAAAATAGAATACCTATGTTAACTTTATCAATTTGTTTCCTTTTATTTACAATGAATATTTCTCTAACAACACTACTAAGAGTTAAGTACTATGACAGTATTACAAAAATCCTTCACCAAACATTTCTAGAAAAACTGGGCTAAGTATGAGCTGGTTAAGTTATCTACTAAGTATATAAAAATGTGGTTTTCTTCCAAGTGACTGGTTTACCACTAAAGAGGTGTATAGGACTTGGGAGAACAGAGCCCAGAATGTGAATCTCATGAGCCCTAAAATACAAGATGGAGTTCTGCTTACACCTTTCAGGTGAGCCATGCAAGAGTTTATAGCCCACTGAGAGAGTAGGTATTAAAGTAGAAATGAATCTTGCAAGAATGCTCCAAGGTGACAGGCATGGATACAATTCTTTGCAGTACCCAGCAGTATATATACTTGTGACTTTAGTCAGTCTTTTTGCTGACTTCTTTGTTCTTCCCTTGAGTGTCAATATTATCTGTTCAGGGTAGAGCTTGGGTACAATTTGATAAGTTTGGGACACATTTAACCACCCATGATACCATCATTGCCATTAAGATAATAGACATATCCAGCTCCCTCCAGAGTTTTCACGTGTGGTTTTGGTGTGTGTGTGTGTGTGTGTGTGTGTGTGTGTGTGTGTGTATGTGTGTGTTTTAAGACTACCTAACATGACATCTACACTCTTAACAAATTTTGAAATTCACAATACCTTATTATTAACTATAGGTTCTATGTTATAGAGCACATAGCTATAATTTATTCATCTAGCATAATTTTATGAAATTTTATGCCTAATGAACAGCAATTCCCCATGTCCTTTAGCCCTATTTCCTAGTAACCAATATTGTATTTTCTGCTTCTATGAGTTTTACTATAACAATTCTTATAGGTGAAATCACATAGTATTTGTCTTTCTGTTACTGGCTTATTTCACTTAATATAATGTCCTCCAGGTTCATCCATGTTGTTGTAAATGGCAAAATTTCCTTCTTTTTAAAGACTCAGTAATATTCCAGTGTGTGCATGTACTACATTTTCTTTTTTTAAAAAAAATTATTGGTTCTTTTAAGTTATACTCTTATGACAGTAGAATATACTAATGCATAATTATAAATGCATAGAAGGGAGCAGGAAATGGGAGAAAGGAAGGGGGAGGGGAAATACTGGAATTTGATGGACACTAGAATTTTATCCATATCTTGCTCTTTTGAATGATGCTATAATGAATGTGGAGGTGTAGATATTTCTTTGAGATTCTGATTTAAATTCTTTTGGATGCATATCCAGCAGTGGGATTGCTCACTCAGTAGGTTAGTGTGAGGGTTAGGGATAGGACATCAGATGCATTAATTGAATGAGGTGAACTGGATGCTCACTGTTTCTTCCACTTGACAGATGCAAAACTTTAAAATTTGGTTATAATATTATTTTAAGCTTAAATTCTTTCTTACAAAAAGAAAACAAGAGTTTTAAAATGTAACTAATTTTCAATTTAGCCTTTTGCCACTGACCCCACAGAAATCCAAAGGATTATTAGAACCTATTTTGTAAAATTTGTGTCAATAAATCAGATAATCTGGAAGACATGGACAAATTTCTAGACACATATAAAATTCCCAAACTGATGCAGGATATGTGGAAAGCATAAACAGCCCTATAACGAGCACTGAAATCAGTATAGCAATTAAAAAGCCTTCCAAAGAAGAAAACCCCAGGACCTGATAGATTCCCCACTGAATTTTACCACACCTATGAAGAGGAGCTAATACTTGTTATTAAGCTATTCTAAGAAATTGAAAAATGTTTGGGAACTCTCCTAAACACTTACTATGAGGCAACCATTACCCTGATACCAAAACCCAACAAAGACAAATCAAAAAAAGAAAACTACATACTAATTTCCCTGATGAACATACATGCAAAAATCCTCAATAAAGTTCTAGCAAACTATATGCAAAAACACATCAAGAAGATAATTCAACATGATCAAGTGGACTTCATTCTAGGAATGCAAGTCTTGTTTAATATATGCAAATCAATAAATGTGGTTCATCACTTAAATAGAATTAATGACAAAAACCATATGATCATCTCAATTGACACAGAAAAGGCCTTCAAGAAAATTCAGCAACCATTTATGCTCAAAACTCTGGAGAAGATATGGAGCAAAGAAGCATATCTTATCTATGAAAAGACCATATATATGACAAACTCACAGCTAATACTAAATGGAGAAAAGCTGAAAGCATTTCCACTAAACTTGGGAACAAAACAAGACTGCCCACTCTCACCACTTTTATTCAATGTAGTCCTTGAACCCTAGCCAGAGCAATCAGGCAAGAGAAGAAAATCAAAAAGATTAGAATAGAAAGAGAGGAAGTCAAACTATCACTTTTTGCAGATGACATGATCCTATATCTGGAAGACCCAAAAACCTACACCAAAATACTGTTTGAGCTTATAAACAGATTTAGCCAAGTGGCAGACTACAAGATCAACACCCATAAATCTATTGCTTTCCTATATGCTAACAACAGTAGGGCAGAAAAAGAAATCAGGAAATCAGTCCCATTTACAATATCTTCAAAAAGAAAAAAATACTTGAGAATTAATCTAACATGGGAAGTAAAAGACCTCTACAATCAAAATTATAGAGCATTGAAGAAAAAATTTGAAGAAGTCCTGAAAAGATGGCAAGATGTTCTATGTTCTTGGTTGGGCAGAGCTAATATAATTAAAATGGCCATTCTACTAAAAGCACTATACAGATTCAATGCAATTCCCCATCAAGATACCTATGTCATTCTTTACAGGTATAGAAAAAGGAATTCTCAAATTCATTTGGAATAACAAGAAACCCAGAATAACCAAAACATTACTAAGCAAGAAAGATAAAATAGGAGGTTTTGCAAAACCAGATCTAAAATTATACTATAGAGCTGTAGTAAAAAACAAACAAAACAACAACAACAGCAACAGCAACACACACACACACACACACACACACACACCCCAGCATGGTATTGGTATTAAAATAGGCATGGGGACCAACCAGAGCTGAATAGAAGACTGTAGAAACCCACAAATCTTTAAACTTCTGACATTTTTTTTTAAAAAGAGAGAGATGGTGAGAGAAAAAGAGAAAGTAAATTTTATTTAGTTTTTCATGTGGCCTTCATTGCTCCAACACTTCATTGTGTACATGGTACTGATTTTTGAACCCATGTCCCTGCACATACCAGATAAGTGCCATAACTGCTGAGCCACCACTCCAGTCCCTAAACATCTGGTATTTGACAAATGGGGTCAAAATATAACATGCAGGAATGATAGCCTATTCAACAAATAGTGCTGGACAAACTGAACAGCCACTTGCAGAAAGTTGAAATTAGATTCTTCTCTCACCTTGCACAAATATCAAATCAAAATGGATCAAAGAACTAGGAGTTAAACCAGCTACCATATAACTGACAGAAGAAGAATTAGGACCAACACTTCAGTTTATGGGAGTAGGTAATAACTTTCTCAACAAGATTCCCACAATGAAAGAATTAAAGTCAAGAATCAATTAATGGGATACTATTAAATTAAAATGCTTTTTCTCAGATGAGGAATTGGTCATAACTGTCAAGAAAGAACCTACAGAATGGTAACAGGGGACTAATATCCAAAATTTACAAAAAACTCAATATCAAAACACAAACAATCCCATCAATAAATGGGCCAGAGACTAAACAGAAAGTTCTCAATAGAGAAAACTGAGCAAGCAAATGAATACAAGAAAAAATGTTCTAAATTGTTAGTAATCCGAGAAATGCAAATCAAAACTACATTAAGATTTCACCTCACTCCAGTCAGATTGGCAAAGATGAAGAATACACACAATAACAGATGCTGGAGGGGTTGTGAGAAGATAGGAACACTGTTGGAACTGCATACTGGTACAGCCCCTCTGGAAAGCAGTGTGGAGACTCTTCAAAAAATTAGGGATGGATCCACCTTAGGACCCTGCTGTCCCTTTTCTGGATATTTTCCCAGAGGAGTTAGAATCAGTGCATTATAGGGATGCAGCAAAATCAATGTTCATAGCAGCTCAATTTACAATAGCTCAATTATGGAATCAACCCACATGCCTTTAACTGGATGAATGGATCCAAAAGCTCCGGCATATATACACTATGGAGTTCTACTCAGCTATTAGAAACAACAATATCACGTCCTTTGAAGGTAAATGGATGGCAATGGAAGAAATGCTGAGTGAAATTAGCCAAACCCAGAGACTCAAGGGTCAAATATTTTCCTTCATTTGTGGAGGCTGGAGCAAAACCCAGGCTGAGTCAAGCTCATGTACTGGACTCACCACATTTGAGGCAACACGTACTCTAGGGGAGCCATAGATATGTAGGAGCAGGGGAAGCAGAGGGAGTGAGGGGAGGTAGGGAGGGATCTAGGCGGGATCAATAATGGAGCTTACTCTCTACTCCCTGAAGAAGCCAAATAATACTTATGCAATCATTTAATTCTGGAAAATGCATAATAATATATATATATATATGTATATAAAGACATTTATATCTGTTATACACGGAAATATAGAAGAGTCAAGAGATTGGGGTATTGGTTATGTGGGGTGATTCTGAATTAGGATCAGAGGCATATCATATTGCTACATATGCATCTATGATTGTACAATAACTCAACCTCTCAATAAAGTAAAATAAATTTAAAAAATAAAATCATGCCCTCAAAATTAAAAAGAATTATTTTTTTCAGGATGTCTTCAAGGTTTTAGTCCATTATAAATGTTTTCAGCTGTTTTAGTCAGCATTTTGCTGTGTGACTAAAATACCTGACAAGAACAAATTTTGGGAGGAAAAGGTTAATGTAGGGGCCCATAGTTTTCAGAGGTCTATGTCCAGAGAAGGCCAGATCTATTCCTCAGGACTGGAAATGAGGCTAAACAACATGGTGGTAGGAATGACGCCAGGGAGCAGGGAGCTCCAGGCATCGCATCACATTGGGAAGCAGAGCAGAAAGAGAAGCTCCTTGCCAGGTACAAAATATATACCCCAGCGGCACACCCCCAATGACCCACCTCCTCCAGCCACACCCTACCAGCCTAAAGTTGCCAGTTAATCCCTCTAAGGGGATTGACTCGCTGATTGGATTATTTTCTAACCCAGTCATTTCGCCTTAGCCTTCCTGAATTGTCGTCACACATTGATCTTTTGGGGGACACCTCACATTCAAACCATAGCATCAACAGAATGATTTTGGATTTCAATCACTAAATACTGGAAGGTATCATTTCTAAATGTTTTTAAAGTTTTTATTCTAACACAGATATATAATTTCTTAATTTTAATGTTTACTTTTCGTTCTCTTCTTTAAAGTATTACTTTATGATACTTGTAGTTTGAAAATAATCAATGTCGGTTTAAAATAATATTTAAAACATAGTCTTTTAGATTAAAAATGAGTTTTGTGCATATGTATTCATAGTAAAGATTATGAGTCAGCTGCAACGTTCATTTATAGCAAAGGGTTGACTAATAAAGTGAACATAATCAAGTCCAGTATTTTCTTCTTAATTTTCTATCTGATTGTTATGTCCTTTACTGAATGTGGGATATTGAAGTCCCCTAATGTTATGTTATTGTTGTCCACTTCTTCATTAATGTCCATGAATATTTACTTTATATATGTAAGTGCTCCACTGTTGGGTGCATATATATTTATAATTGCTATATCATCTTGATGGATTGACTCCTTTATCATTAGATGACAAACTTCTTTGTCTCTTATGGCAGTTTTTGACTTGATGTCTCTTTTACCTGATTTAAGCATAGCTTCCCCTACTCTCCTTTGATCACTTTTTCATGGAGTATCTTTTTCCATCCCTTTACTTTCAGTCTACATGTGTTCTTAAAGCTAAATGAATTGATGATAGGCAACAGATAGTTTGATTTTTTTTCTTTTGTTCCATTCAGCCACTTTATCTCTTTTTATTGGATTTTTAAATTCATTTACATTTCACGTCATATTTGATAGGTAAAGACTTTTCATTGCTATTTTGCTATTTGTTTTCTGGTTATTTCGTAACCCCTTTCTTCCTCTCTTGTTATCTACCTTTATGATCTGGTGATCTTCTCAAGTGCTAAGTTTTAATTCCTTCTGTTTCCCATCTGTGTACCTTCTGTAGTTTTTGCTGTGTACTTACCATGGGGCTTACATAAAATATAGTTGTAATAGATTATTTTAAGTTGATAACAAATTCAATTGTATACAAATACTGTAGATTTTACCTCCCTACACACAGAATTTATATTTTTGCTGTAAAGTTTTATCTTTTGATATCATGTATTCCTTAACAATTTATTATAGCTAAAGTTGCTTTTGTCCATTTTTAGATTTAATCTTCATGCTAGAGATCTGAAAAATTTACACACTACAATGATGAAATATTCTGAATTTAACTCTGAATTTCCCTCTACCAATGTGTCTATTCTTTCAAATGTTTTTATGACAGTAATTATCATCTTTTCCTTTCTGGTAAAAGAACTCCCTAAATTTTTCCTAAAATGAGGGTCTAGTGGTGACAACATCAAAAACAATAGAAAACAACTGAGAGTTTTTCCACTAACATAAGATACAGTAGGGGTGCATACTCTCACCACTTCTATTTAACAAAGTACTAGAGATACTAATAAGAGCACTCATATAAGAAAAGAAGGAAAAAAGGAAGGAAGGAAGGAAAGAAGGAAGGACAAATTAGAATGGAAGAAGGAAACTTATCCCCATGATCCTAAATGTAGAAAACCCCAAAGATTCCACAACAAAACTGGTAGAACTAAAAATGAATATAGTGAAGTTTCAGGATACACTATCAATATACAAAAGTCAGTAGCGTTTCTGTGTATAAAGAATGACCAACCTGAAAAAAGTAATTATGAAAATAGTTCCATTTAAGATATCCTAAAAATTAAAATTAATAGGAATTAATTTAACCAAGGAGGTAAATGATTTATACACTGATAACTTTGATGAAGGAGATTGAAGATGACTCAAATGGAAAGATATTATTCATTAAAGTATTGGAAGAATTAATATTGTTAAAACATCCATACTCCCTGAAGCAAAATGCAGATTCATTTTAATTCCTATGAAAGTCTCAATGGCATTTTCACAGAAATAGAAAAAAAATCCTAAAATTTGTGTGACACCACAAAACACCCTTAAATAACCGAAACAATAATGAGAAAAAAATCAAAGATGGTAGCATCACACTTCCTAACTTAAAATTCTAATGTAAAGTTATGGCCATCAAACAGCTTGGTACTGGCATTAAAAACAAACATAGAGGGGTTGGAGTGGTGACTCAGTGGTTACAGTGTTTGCCTGGCATGCACAAGGACGTGGGTTCAAACCCCAGCATCAGGTACACAAGCTTCGGACCAATGAAACCTGCATGAAAAACTAAAGAAATGAAAGTGAGTCTATCTTTCTCTTTTCCTCTCTCAAAACAAAACAAAACAAACAAACAAACAAAACCAAAAAACCAACATAGGCAAATGAACAGGTAAAGAGCCCAGAATAAATTCAAACATATATAGCCAACTAATTTTTGACAAGGACATCTAGAGGGCATGATGCAAGGGATGGTTTCTTCAATAAATGGTGCCATAAAAATGGATTTCAAAGCAAAAGAACAAAATTGGACCCTTACCTTAATGATACATTAAAGTGAACTCCAAATGAATTCAAAATCTAAATGTAGGACCTACCTGAAACCATTACATTCCCAGAAGAGAGCACAGCAGAAATCTGTTTGACAATGGCCTTGGTTATGATTTTTTTTTTTTGGATATCACACCAAAATCTCAGACTACAGAAACAAATATAAATAAATGTGATTATATCACACTAAAATTTTCTGTACAGGAAAGGAAAACAATTCGCAATATTAAAAGCCAACCTGTGGACTGGAAAAATATTTGCCAACCACATCTCTGATAAGAAGTTCATATCTAAAATTTATGAAGTCTTCCATCTCAATAGGAAAGCAACCAAACAAAGCAACAAATAACCCTATTTAAAAATGGGCAAAGGTCCTGAACAGGCATTTTTCCAAAGCAGACATAAAAAATGGCCAATAGGCACATAAGATTCTCAGCATCATTACTTAAGAGGAAAATGGAAAATAAAACCATTGTGAAATACTTCTTTAGACCTGTGAGGATGGTGATTATAAAAAATTCAAGTGACAACAAATGGTGAGGGTGTGGAGAAAAGGGAACCCCAGTAACAGTTGGTGGAAATGTGGATTGGTGCGGCCACTATGGAAAACAGCATGTGTGTTCCTAAAGAAATTAGAAATCCACCTCCATACTATGACCCCACAATCCTTCTTCTGGGTCTATACCCTACTGAGATGAAACCACCACCTTATAAAGGCACCTGCTCCCATGTGTATGTCTATTGCAGCATTATTCACAACAGCTAAGATGTGGAGAAAACCTACGCGTCTGCTAATGGATGGATAGATAAAGAAAATACGGGAATAAGTATAATATGCATGTGTGTAATATGTATACATTAGATCTGTGATATGGAGCACAGAATATTACTCTGCCTTATAAAAGGAGGTCCCCACATTTTTTCAACATGGATGAGACTAGAGGACATTATTCTAAGTGAAATAAGCCATATACATGAAGGAAAATATTACCTGATTTCATTTATATATGAAATCCAACCAAACAAGAAAAAGGTCAAATATATAGACACACAGAATAAAGTGATGGTTGCTAGAGTGGAAGGAAATAGGGAAATGTAGGTGAGCGGATAGAAAGTAGCAGAGTGAACAGGCTAAGCAATCTGATTACAATAATTAATAAACTGCATTGTATTAGGGAGTTTTATCAAATAAGTAGATTTTAACTGCTCTTGGTGCGCACATACTATAACTGTATGAGATGATAGTTATGTTAATTACTTTACAATAGTAACCATTATACTGTCTGTATGGAGCCCAAAGCATCACATAGTAAATCTCAGATAGTACGGTAAAATTTATATTCCTTTTAAAAAGAGTGAATATTGTACATCAGTCGAGTCCACTGTACAGAAGAACCATCAAATACAGCTATTGTCATACCCCCACAAACATAGGGAACCCCTAAGTAAAGTTCAGGTGATATTTTTATTAGGGACCTGCTGAGTTTGTTAATTAGCTACTGTCACTGAAGAATAACTGATATTTTATACATTTATTTTATTCATGTCATTGACTCACTAAATAATATGTCTCAGATTAAAAAAAATCAGCTATAGGCTGTAAAATCAACACTTTAGAGGACCATAATCTCCAAGCATACCATGGTCTGTTTTATTCCTTTAAATATGCTGTAACTCTGTCTCTGTTTTGTTTTCAAATTTTCCAGCTTCATACTATATGAATCTTTCACATTAACTTCTATTTTATAATCCCATTTCCTGTGGTTTAGCAGTGCAATATTTCATAAGACTTGATGCAAAAAGCTGAGAAAGTATAAATAGACCAAACAACAACTTTCATGTTGAGTGTGAAAGTTTGTACTATTTTAGGGCTTTCAGGGAGATTAGTTCGCTCAAGCTTTAAAAAGTTTATAGGTGAGACTACTTGCACCCAGTGGGAACTGACCTAAAAATCTCTATCAGATATTCATTCTACAGTCATGAAAATGAGAGGAGTTCCTAACACTGAAAGTATGCAAAATATTTGCAGTGAAGAAAAGGGTGCTTTTCCATTCAATATTCCATGCATAACCCCACATCTCCACAACCCGCAATATGGCTTGAAGGAATTAGCCAGCTTTGCTGCACTATTAAACTACCAATTGTTATAAAAGTTTGTGGTGAATTGAGAACCCATGAGATAACACTTAAAGTTGAATAAAGCAGACATATCTTGAAATGATTGATTTAGTTAATAACCATTTTACATATTGTCTAGCCTAATGAAAATCCTGTATCATGAAAAATTGATATTGCTTGTTGTGAAAAGTGAAAACTGATGTTGGGAACAGAATTATCCCCATTTATTAATTTTGCTTTGCTTTAAAGTTTTTGGAAGATAGGCGGGGATAAAGTTTACTATAAGTTAATGTTCTAGTATGTTGTCATTCTTTCCATAGCATAGATTTATTTCCTCATAATGCCAAAAAGATAAATAATTTAAATTTTAAAATTTTGTGTGGAAATAGGGTAAGAATTTTAATTTTGTCAGTTAGTTGAAATAAAATATATAATAGACATTTGAATGCCTCCACAATTAAAATGGTCTGTAGTGGTAAAGGGAATTTACCTTTACACATTGAGTTTCTTTAACCTGTTAACTATCCACTTTCAACAATCAATGAATATTTATTTATTTTTCTGCTTATCTATGAATTTACTGTTATTAAAAAGTGTAATGAAAATCTTTGCTATTTTCAAATAAAGGTTATACAGATTCATTATTGAAAAATTGGAAAACATTAAGAGTACAATGAAGAAAAGCAAAAAACATACCACTTGAAGTCAGTTGCTATTATTATTTAAATATATTTTCTTTTAGTCTTATATCTTGTTTGGCTTTTATTTCAATTTATTATCAATTGACAAATTAGTACTAACATCGTATAGTATACATAACAACATAATTATACCATAAAAATATTTAGGACCTATCAAAATATTCTTAAGCAAAAAAGTGTCTTAATTGATAGTTCTTTTAGTCTTGTTACGTTAGTTTCATTATAGCTGTAACCATCATCATATAATTGTTTTCATTTGACATTACAGCAAGCATTTTAAATCTGTTTTAATTCTGCATTGATAATTTACGTATATTTTTGCAATTTCCAAAACCTATAGTTTATTTTTCTTTTTTCCCCCTAGGGTAGTGATTATTAACACTACTGTGAATGTTATAGGTATTGGTCTAATTCTTTTTTTTTTCCTGAGAAAGAGAGAGAGAGAGGGCTAGTGAGAGGGAGAAAGAATCAATTTTATTTAGTTTTCCATGTGGCTTTCATTGCTTTGACACTTGTGTATGTGGTGCCGGGGTTCGAACCTGTGTCCTTGAGCATGTCAGGCAAGCACCGTAACCGCTTAGCCACGACTCCAGCCCCTCTCTGGTTCTAACTTTTGATAGATTACCAGAAATGAAATTACTGAGTCAAAGCCTTTTATTATTATTAAAGTGAACCATACATGGAAATCAAATAGTTGAAAAGTAATGAGCAATTATACATGGGCCAGAGATTGTATTATAATTGGTAATTTGAGAAAGGGTAATATAAATGAATTAGAAAGAAATGTAATTCTTTTTCCACCTCCTTAAGGAAAAAGAAAAGGGTAAAAAAAAAAGGGTAAAAAAAAAGCATAGAAAGAGTAGCAGTGATATTAGATGGAAAAGAACAGGAAGCAGATTAAATTAGCCTGTAAAAATTTGGGTTTTGTAGCATTAGAGACTATGATAATATAATAGTTATTACTATATCATGGTTTTAGTCATGTTTTTCACTGCTGTGACTAAAAGACCTGACAAGAACCATTTGGGGAGGAAAAGTTTATTTGGGGGCTCACGGTTTCGGAGGTGTCAGTTCATGGAATGAGGCTTCGTTCCTCAGGACTTGTGGTGAGGCTGGACATCATGGCAGAAGAGTGTGGCACAACAAAGCTACACACATGCTGGTCAGGGAGCACAGAGAGAAACTCCACGCCAGACACAGAATATATACCCCAAAGGTACCCCCCCAATGACCCACCTTCTCCAGCCACACTACCTGCCTTCAGTTGCCAGTTAATCCCTGTTAGAGGATTAACTGACTGACTGGGTTAATAAGGCTCTTATAACCCAATCATTTCACCTCAGCATTTTTTCATTGTCTCACATACTGAGCTTTTGAGAGGCACCTTTCACCCCAACCGTAACACTTATCTATGCAAAATAATACACTTAAATTATAAGACAAACCTACCCATTGTTGCATAATGCAGAGAGACCCTGACATTGAAATGCATTTGCTCCCCATGTTCTGTGCACATGCATATGTTTTGGGGGAAGGTATATAAAATGAGATTATACTGTATGTAATGTTTGATATTCTTTCATCATTTTATATAATATGATTCTCTGTGTCACATCTTAAAATTGATGCTATTTAGTGACTGGCTAATATTTCATGATTTCCTTTTGCTATTGATCATCATCTTACTCCATTTTATTGGACTATGTAAATGCCACTTCAAGGAGCATATTTGTAAGTAAATTTGGCACTTCTGTTTATGATTTAGAATAAATACCTATAATTGGAATTTCTATTTCAAAGAGAATGTCATATGTAGATTCCTGAAATTCATCTATGTAAGAGGATACAGGGTTTGTCTTTTAAATTTCCTTTAGGTTATCCTGATGCTGAGAATTATAGAGACTTTAGTTAGATACTAGGTTTCTAATTTTCCTTGGACAAATATGCGGGTATCAGATAATTCATTGGGTCCTTCATCAGTGTTACTAACTAACTATAAAGAATCTTTAGAGGGTTCAGAAAGAAATGATATGCTTAAAATTGAATAAATACCTATTATAGTTATTTTATGCTGGTGACATGATCACATGGTAGTTTTAATCACCTCCTCAATAACGTGGGTATTTCCTTCTTCTACTCTGGAGTGCCTTATGGTTGCCTCCCAAGTCCCATAGTTCTGTTTCCCAGCTGCCTGTGTAGACAAGGAATCTGTAAAATGTCTCACTCAATCTCCCTGTCTCTGTATGTTTCTTTCAATTCTCCCTTGATTTCTCTGGTTACAGGATCCTTCCTCTCTTCTGGTGCGATTATCCTGAAGGATTACATCTTTCTTCTTTTTTCTTTGTTATTTCTAACTTTAATCTGTGTGTTGAAAACAAATATTTGCTTACCACTGTGATTAGAGTACACAGAGAGAACAATCATCAGCAGAGTACCCTAGGAAGATGTTTTCCACTTGAAAGTGAATAAAGTCTCATTCACTTTCAAACTTCCCCACCAAGGCAACCAAAGAATGGGATGGGTCACACTTCAGGCGTCACAAGTTCTTGGGGACTCCCTCAGCTGAAAGATATTTGGGGACCTGTGTTGGTCAGCTTTTCATTGCTATAATCAAAATACCTGACAAGTATAGCTTAGAGGAGGAAGACTTTATTTAGGGCTCTCAGTTTCAGAGGTTTAGTCCATGACTGGGCGACTCCATTGCTCTGGGCTGGAGATGGGGCAGAGCATCATAGCAGAAAGGCAGGGTAGAGGAAATTTGCTCACCTCATGGTAGCCAGGAAGCAGAAGTGGTGAGGGAGGAACTTGGGGGGCAAGATATAACCCCCAAAGGCACACCCCAAGAGGACTATTTCATCTAGCCACCATCTAGTACAGCAGTCTTCCAAATGTTTAATCCGTCAAATGGATTACTCCACCAATTAGGTTACAGTTCTTATAATCGTTTTTACCTCTGAACATTCCTGCATTAACAGGAGTTTTGGGGTGATACCTCATAGCCAAAACATAAAGGATATTTGACATTTGACTTTTCCTCATATCCTTTGTTTGGCCAACTATGTCTTCTGAATTTGGAATGGTGAATACTTGAGTTTAGGCCACCAGTGGATAACACTCTGAAATGAACAGATGACTTGTGTGATTTCCAGAAATTGGGAAAGTCATCTATATTTGATTATAATATGGCATTCTTATGAAAGATTTTACTATAGCAAAGTTGTTCCTACATGTTTTTCCCAACTCAGTTCCTTAAGCTTTGGAGTTGTGTATGGGGAACATTAGGATGGGCTCTGAGGCCCTGAGAGAGATTTGGCTAAGTGGAATGGGAAGGCCATCCTTTGGGTACGGAGTCAGAGCAAGTTTTGGTTGACTTGGGGCATAGTACTTAGGTACTGAATAATATAACTTAATATATGTTGCATTTGCTTAGGATTTATAAGGGCTGCAGTCACGGAATCTATGTATTATACATTATTGTCATCTACCAGAAGGAGCAGAAGAAAGTACAAAAGCAAGAAGTCACCATTGTTCTTTATAGTCAGAATAAGAAAAACTAAATTGGCAGAAGATAATGAAATAATTTGTTAAAATGAAGTTTTTGACTTCTCTATTGGATTATATTTATGCCTTTTCAGGTTTCCATCAAGAACTGAATTCAGGGTGATGTTATCTTGCTTGTTTAGTGGAAGTGTTGTACTCATTTTGTGAAAGTGTTATGTGTTGTTATTTTTACATAGATGGGGTTATACCCTCTGCTCTAAATTATGCTAGATCATTACCACAAATGAAACTGAATAACAATAACGGTTATGATAGGAACTGTTGTAGATGCTTGATTATGTATCTCTTTTCCAGGGAAAGGTGATGTGTTTGGAGACATCTTCTGGAAGGAAACTACTCTTGCCCATGCATGTGCCAATGTCCGGGCACTGACATACTGTGACCTGCACATAATCAAGAGAGAAGCCTTGCTCAAAGTCCTCGACTTCTATACAGCTTTCGCAAGCTCCTTCTCAAGGAACCTCACTCTTACTTGCAATCTAAGGAAACGGGTACGTTGTTGGATCCTCTTTCCTTCAGTATATCCAGAGGGTGAACATGCTAAGCTCTATCAGAGGTGAGCAATAGAAAACTCAGCTCATTTTGCAGCACTACATTCTCATCCATGGAAAGTGATATAATTTTATTTTCCTTTATTTATATTTTGTTCGGTTCTTAAGGATAATTGAATCCCTGATTATATGAGTGAATATTTGAATCTTTATCACTTCAGATGCAAAATGAAAAACAGCCTTGAGGAGAAACAAATGAACTATAAACAAACAATGATTGTTTTTGAACTTGATAATACTACCATAAAATGAATGAATACCTGTGGTTTTAATTTATTATATAGATTCTTTTAAAGTTGGTAAGGTTATCAAACTGGTCTCCTATTTTACATTCCCAACCCTTTTATACCATCCTTCTCATTTAATAATCAATTCAGAAAACTTACTCTCCTCTGCATTAATCCTTTCAAAGAACACTATCTCAAAAATTAATTAGCCACACTGACACATCCTACATGTACGTATAGGATTCCTTCATTTTGTTCTGCTGATCCAAATTTAATCTTCATTACCACTTTCTTTTTTATTGATGAGTGTGACACCAATTTAATTTGCATGAAGAAATCTCCTAGCTCTGATTTATAGGTCATTGGGCATTGACTAGGGCTCTTTTATTGCCAAGAAAGAAATACATGTTTGGATAACTGTATTTAATGAATTTCATCTAAAATGATTGCCTCTCTATAGTGAAGTATTTTGAAATAACAATCCTTCCTTTCCACTACCTCTTATATATAAAACCTTCCCTGTGGTTAACATGGAGGGAAAAAAACCAAACCAAGAGACAAATTATTGTCTATACTGTAGAGACATAGAAATGAGCATAATTAAATCAATGTGATTCCTACTCAGGGTTCTAAGAGAAGACAAGATCAGCAGGAGTAGTATTTGTTTTGGCTGTGTTACAACATCTGATCTATATTTGATCAATATTTTCAGTGTATGCTTTTGTTAATAAACAGTTGTTGGTTATCCAGAACCTGTGAGACAAGTAAACAGGCATAAAGAGCACAGAGACTAAATGCAGATTCCCTGTGCTCAGAAACTTCCAAGTGTGAGGATGATGTGAAGCACAAATAATTGAACCTTAGGCAGTGATGATGTGGATTGGTGATGCCAAACATGAACTAAATGTAGACCTTGTTTGCTTGTTGGTTAGGGAGCTCAGAATCCCTCTGGTCTGTTACTATCTGTAAGAACAAGTTCCCAGTCTACAGGCAGCCCATTAGGGATCTGAAATGGTATCTGTACTAAGTCTCTCCAACCTAAAATTTGCCAGATTTGAAATCGTCCACCTTCCTGCAAGATTACCAAAATCCATATGTGTTGTAAATCTTCAAGACAAATCTCATTTGTTACCTTCTGAAAACATGTCATTTATCCTGTATCTCATTTCATACTTATAATAGTCCAGTGAAATACAATAGGCAATTTTATCCCTCTCAAAGTACATGAGGAACCTCAGGGCCGAGGGATTATATTAAGTAACCGACTGATATATTTGCAATGCTAGGTCTCAAAGAAACAAATCACCAGCAGAAAATAAAAAGAAAATCACAAATCTCTGTATTCTTTTTTTCCTCTTACATACAAACACATAATCAATACCTCACCCTCGCCCTCTTTCTCTCTTCACTGGTTATGAGACCAGAATGCACATACACTGTGGCTCTCTCTGAGAGGAACAGGTAGAGACAGGTAGAAAACTTGTGTTGTTTTTTAATAGGAATTGGGCCCGAGGTGCCTGTCTCTTCAGGTACTGAGGTATAAGGGACATCAAATGGTTCCTTTATAACTTTTTCCCTACTATAACTTGTGTCACTTTGTTGTAATTGCAGCACTTCTGCTCTTGATGGATTATTTCAATAAGATGGCAAACTGTGGGAACAGGTTGTATTGTCAATGACATTTTATTCTCAGAAAAAAAAAGTAAAAGAGAAACTTTTGGAGTTTCTCTTTTATTGAAAACAAATATCTTCCAATGACTAGCAATATATATTATCATTTTGAGAGCCAGTTTTATGTCCTGAAACTTCAGCATATTTTACATATGAAAACCTGATTAAATGTCAACAACCCACTGACAAGACAACATAGCCTCCATTTCTTCCATAAGAGGCTGAGGTTCTGAGATTGGGACAGATAGCTGCCAAATATCTTATGATCCAGTGTTTGGATTTTATTCTATCTCTGACTACTTTTTCTGACTGTCATTTACTTATGCACTTTTTTTCCATTGATCTATTAATAAAAATATTTTGTTCTTGTTGCTATTATTAAAAGTGTGATAGCACTGAACATTTATTTTGAATTATATAATCAAAATTATGTCCTTAGGATGCTATTTATCTCCTATCATAACCACTGATTCAGAGAAAGCTCCTGGTAAGTGGGGAGCAGATTTTGAACCCACATTTTCAGTCACAGTCATTCCAGTTCTGGCTACTGAAACTTTTATAGTGGCTCAGTGGAGAGGTTTGTTTAGTGTATAGTTTTCTGTCCCTGGCAGGATGGGACAGTTTTTTAGCTATCTGTGCTCCATCTTCATTAAGGAAAAATTAGAAGCTGCTATCAAAATGTGACTCCCTTAACCATCCTTAACTCCTCTACATAAAAGTTCTAAAGCTCAAAGGGGTTGTTTATCCAAAAGCTAGAGCAGAGTTTGGCAAAAATTTTATGTCAAGAAACAGACAGTAAATATTTTGAATCTGTGAGCCAATCTCAACCAACTCAACTTTGTCATTGTACTATGAAAGCAGCTTTCTTAGTCACCCATTGCAAAATGTCATAGACTGGTTGGCTTTAATAACAGAAATTTATTTTTCTCTGTTCTGGAGGTTGGGAAGTATAGTATCAAATTATCATCCAGTTTGGTTCCATGGTGAGGGCTCTCTCTTTTCTTTGCTTATGTCTACCTTGTCACTGTGTCCTCACATGGTGGAGACAAGAGGGAGGAAAACAGCTCTCTGGTGTGTCCTATAAAGGCACCAGTCCTATCTTGAGGGTTCCACTCCCATGACCTCATCAAAGCCTAATTACCTCTATATTCCATTGTTTTGGGGGTTATGGCTTTAATACATGAATTTAGGAAGGGGGATGAAATTCAGCCCACAGCAGCAGAAATGGAGAATATGTTAGTAAATGGACATGGTTGTATTCTAGTAAAACATTGCTTACAAAACAGGTAGCTGGCCTTGCATCTGACATGCACAAACTACTGCAAGCAGGAAACAGGAAGTTAGATGACAACAGGTACACAAATAGAATTCTCTCTTCCTTAATGAGAAAGCAAATCTTGGTTACTTGCTACCCAGAGGGCTATCATGAACAGAAAATACTATAAACAAGAGGAGCCAGGTAGAGAACGTGCAGGAGGGGGTGAGGCTCTTAGTTACTGTGAATATTCTGAGTTCACTCTGTAGGTGAACCGGGCGGCTGCTGCTTGGTCTGGTTATATATTACCTTGCTATAATACTAGTCTAGTGTTGCTTGGTCTTCTTCTTTTTTTTTTTCCTAGAGAAGCCAGGAGTATGAGTTTTTGTGTGAAATGCTATTAGTATAGCAATTTGGTTAAATCATTTAAAAAATTCTGTGCTCAAAAAATAGAATGAAGTTGGACATGGTGGCACACACCTGTAATCTCAGTGGCTGGGGAGGCTAAGGCAGGAGGATTACAAGTTCAATGTCAACCTCAGCAACTTAGTGAGGCACTAAGCAACTTAGTGAGACTCTGTCTCAAAATACCAAATAAAAACAGGCTGGGGATGTGACTCAGTGGTTAAATGCCTATGGGTTAAATTCCCTGGCAGTAAAAAAAAAAAATAGAATGAAGCCAAATAAATTTATTTGCTATTGGTGTGACCTAAATAGAATGATTCAATGAATCCTTCGTCTTATGGTACCAGAAACCATTTTTTTACCTGTAAATTTTGATGAGAAAAAAATTACTATATATTTTATCTACTTTATTACTGAAATTTAGCTTTTCCATAAATTATGAAGTTGGTAACCAATTAGTGTTATTAGATGTGCCAAAATAAATCAAAGATATTTTCAGATTATATTGTATGTGTTAAAGATATCTTGAACTGTTTACACTCATCATTTTTTATTGTAGTTATTATTAGACCAGCTGTTAGATATATTGCAGTTAATGTAGCACATGTGTATTATGAATTAATTAAAATATTTTGAAAACTGAAGTTCAATATAATGTGTTTCCCTTGAAATCCTATATATTTTAGTTTGTGCATTTAAAACAACTGATTTGAGAAGAAGTCCATAGGCTTTACTAGACTGGAGGAAGTTAAGATCCCTGTGTGAGGGCCAGACACTAAACTGAGCTGAGCAAAATGACTGGTTTGTGCACTTTTTCAATAATAAGGAAACAATTCCATATTTTCCAATTTGTATAAACATATTCAGAAAAGACATGAGAAAGAAGCAAAGTTAACTAACACACTTGTTGACTTTATGTATTTGTTTTCCACACTTTAATTATGCATTATAATTGTACATGTTGATGGGATTTGGTGTTACATATTTGTACATGTACACAATATAACAATATAATTTGGCCAATATCACGCCCCAGTGCTTCCCCCCATCAATTCCCTTTTCTCTACTGATCTTTCTTTGATTTTTAGGACATTCATCCCCACCTTTCTTTTTCTTTTTTTTTAACGAAATAATATGATGTATATATATATATATATATATATATATATATATATATATATATATAAAAATTCTAAAATTAGATTTATATATATATATATTTATATATATATATATATATATAAATTCTAAAATTAGATTTACCCCCAAGAACCCCTCCCCCCATTTACCCACCCTTATCCCTCCCAATACATCTCTACAAATGCCTTAGGTTGTATGTCATTACACATTATCCGGATTTAAAACATGAGAACTGACCTCCCTTCTCAATGGCCTGGGTATAGCTCAAGCCTCCACAGATGAGTGGAGACATTCGACCCTTGGTTCTCTGGGTTATGCTTATTTCACTCAGCATAATTTCTTCCATAAGCCATCCATTTACCTTCAAAGGCTGAAATATCATTGTTTCTAATTGCTGAGTAGAATTCCATGGTATATATGTACCACCAATTTTGGATCCACTCATCTAGTGAGGGATATCTGGGTTGTTTCCATAATTTAGCTATTGTAAATTGAGCTGCTTTGAACATTGATTTTGATGTGTCACTGTAATGTGCTGATTCTAAATCCCCTGGAAAAATACCCAAGAGAGGAATAGCAGGATCATATGGTGGGCTCATCCCTAGGTTTTGGAGGATTCTCCACACTGCCTTCCAGAGGGGCTATACCAGTCTGCAGGTCCACCAACAGTGTGCTAGTGTGCCTATCTCTCCACAACCCCTCCAGCACCTATTATTTTTTATTTTCTTCATTTTTGCCAATCTGACTGGTGTGAGGTGATATCTTAATATAGTTTTCATTTGCATTTCTCTGATTACTAGTGCTTTGGAGCACTTTCTCATGTATTCATTGGCTTAATCAATGTCCTCTGTTGAGAAGTTTCTATTTAGCTCTTTGGCCCATTTATTGATGGGGTTGTTAGTGTTTTTGAGGTTGAGATTTTTTGAGGATTTTGTAGATTCTGGATATGAAACCCCTGTCAGAGGAATCACAGTCCATGATTCTCTCCAATTCTATAGGAAACGTCTTGACTAATTTGATTATTTCCTTGGCAGTGCAGAAACTTTTTAGCTTTGTGGCTTTCCATTCACTGATTTTTTTACTTTACTTCCTTCACTATAGGAGACATATTGAGAAAGACTTTGCCTACTCCCAAATGTTGGAGTGTTGAACCTAATTTGTCTTCCATCAGTTGCAAGGTAGATGGTTTAATTCCAAGCTCCTTGATCCATTTTGATTTGATTTTCATGCAAGGTGAAAGATAAGGGTCTAATTTCAACCTTCTGCAAGTGGCTGACCAGTTTGTCCAGCAACATTTTTTGAATAGGCTGCCTCTCCTCCATGTAATATTTTGTCCCCCTTTGTCAAAAATCAGATGCTTAAGATTTGTGGATTTGTTTCAGCATCTTCTATTCTATTCCTTTAGTCTTCCTTCCTATCTTGATACCAGTATCATGCTATCTTTATCACTACAGCTCTATAGTATAGTTTTAGGTCTGGTATAGCAAAACCACCTGTTTCTTCCTTCTTGCTTAGTAATGTTTTAGCAATTCTGGGTTTCTTGTTGTTCCAAATGATTTTGAGAATTGCCTTTTCTATATCTGTAAAGAATGACATTGGTATCTTAATGGGGATTGCATTGAATTTATATAGTGCTTTTGGCAGAATGGCCATTTTTATTATATTGATTTTGCCTAATCAAAAGCATGGAACATATTTCCATCTTCTTAGGGCATCTTGGATTTCATTCTTCAATGTCCATTAATTTTTGTGGCAGAGATCTTTGACTTCCCTCGTTAGGTTAATTCCCAACTATTTTATTCTTTTTGAGGATATTGTGAATGGGGCTGATTTCCTAATTTTTTCCTCTGCCCTTTTATTGTTAGTGTATAGGAAAGCTATTGATTTATGGGTGTTGATCTTGTAGCCGGCCACTTTGCTAAATCTGCTTATAAGTTCAAGCAGTTTACTGGTGGTTTTTTTTTTTTTTTTGAATATTCCACATACAGGATCATATCATTGGCCAAAAAGTGAGAGTTTGACTTCCTCTCTTCCTATTAATATCCCTTTGAATTCTTTCTCTTGCCTTATTGCTCCTGCTAGGGTCTCAAGAACAATATTGAATGAAAGTGGTGAGAGCAGACAGCCTTGTCTTGTGCCCGAGTTTAGTGGAAATGCTTTCAGCTTTTTTCCATTTAGTATTATTCTAGCTGAGGGTTTAGCATATATAGCCTTTACATAGTTCAGAAAAGTTCCTTTGATCCCTATCTTCTGTAGAGTGTTGAACGTAAATGGGTGCTGAATTTTCCTCTCTAGCATCCACAAATGAGAGAAAGCATGTGACACTGACCTTCTGAGTTTGATTTATTTCATATAACACGATGATCTCTAGTTCCATTCATTTTACTGCAAATGCCATAATTTCATTTTTCTTCATGACTGAATAAAAGTACATTGTGTGTATATATCACATTTTCTTTATCCATTCATCCATTGATGGACACTTTAGCATATTCCATTGTTTGGCTATTGTAAATTATGCTACTATGAACATGGGTATGCATGTATCACTGTAGTAAGACGACTGTAATTCTTTAGGATAAATACTGAAGAGTGGAATAGCTAGGTCAAATAGTGGTTCCATGCCTAGTTTTTAGAGGAACTGCCATACTGATTTCTACAGAGGTTGTACTAATTTAAAATTCCAATGGCATAAAAGTATTCCTTTTTCTCTATACCCTGTCCAGAATTTATTGTTTGTATGGTTGATGACTGCCATTCTAGCTGGTATGGAATGAAATCATAGTGTAGTTTTATTTCTTTTCTAAAACAGATTTTATTATTCCCTTTTGCATATTAAAAGTGTGTCAGTTTTATATTTTTATTTTATGGAATTTTATTCATTTTTATTAGCGCTTTATGGTTTTATACATGGTAGTTGGGTTCAACCCAGTAAACTCATACATGTATGGAAATTGATTTTGGTTCTATTTATGTATTTATTTACTTAACCAACTCAAGATACCATTTCCTAGAATGACAAAATGGTGTTTACTAAATTGAGGACCAGCCCTCAGGTATGGGTCAAAAAAGATAAGCAGTATACCTAGCACAGGTGATAACTAAATTTTAAAGGATTCTCAGTAGACTCTTAAAATAAGAGTCTTCTGTACTTCTGATCACTCTCCCTGATTTTGACATAATGACATTTATAATCTATATATTAAAAGAAAGTGAACCTAGTGGGCATGACTATTACCCTTTGAAAGACTTGCTTATAGAGCCAACATGTGGGAACTTGGATTTCAGAATAGTTCTCACCACTGTAACTGGAGAGTAGCTTACTGTCCCTAAGTGATTATTTAAACAATATTGCTTATGTGTAGCATCTATTTTCCCTACAAAAGTATGGATTTTGATAAGTGCCAGGTGGAGAATGACTATGTGAACTGTTCTAAAAAGCACCCAAGGTACTGAGTACCTAATGAGTTTCTGTGGTAGGTAACATTTCATATGTGTTCTCACAACTCTTGTTGGAAGAATTAGGGAGCAAGTCCTTGGAGGATTGTATCTGTCTGTCTCCATAATCTTCCCATGTACCTTTTCCCTTTGCCAGGCTTGCTTTGTATCTTATTCTGCAGCCAGTCATAGCCTCAAGTCTAATTCCATGCCAAATCCTTTGAGTACTCCTAGAGACTCATCCAGACCTCAAGGGTGAGTACCCTTGAGGACCACCAATGCACCATTTATAAAGGTTAATAAGAAGACCTATGTTCTCAGAAGTACTCAAATCTCCAGATATATTCATGATTTCATTTGGGACTTTTTTCCATAAAAGATAAAGAAGACTACAAGACCTTATCTTTTATGATTATAAGAAAATGAGCCATTTAAAAATTGGTGGGTGTATTTGTCCATGAGGCTGTCAAGAGAATTCCATTTCTGTGAAACTTAAAATAAATGTTACATTAGCGCTTAGGGCTACATTAAGCATGGCTGGAATTTTGAATTATTTCTGAATATTTTCTTCACTTTCAAGATTGCAAGAATGTATTTTCCTCCAGATTGACTGTTTAAATACTATGAGCGAGGGATTTCATCTGCTATTTTCTGCACATCTTCAGATGAGACACTTTGTTAATATGGGGCCCAAAAATATTGGCTTGTTCAATACACATCCAGCAAGCTCGTACTAACATGACTATGCCCAGTGCCTGCTCTCTGGGAGCCTTCCGTTTAACAATACATCATTGTAGAGCCAGACAAGTGCTATGAAAGGTTGCACTCAGGTTTAAAGGGGGCATGAAGGAGATGAATCCAATTTATCTGGGGAGATTCCAGGGGATGAGGAGGACACCAGAATTAGGATTTCATTTCAAAGAGAGGAATATTCTAATACAAGCAAAGATCTCAGCTATCACTTCCTTCAATTTGTTTTTGTATAGATGAGAAACATTGAGACCCATAAATTTAAGCAATTTGCTCATGTTCATTTAACTAGTTAGTGGCAAGGCTGGGACTAGAATGGAAGTTATTTGAATCTCATGGGGGCAGTATTTCTACTATTTAAACTAGATAAAAAGCCTTTTGGAGGAGATTGTAAGTAAAATTCAATATTGATTGTATCCGTTTTTAATAGGGAATAAGAAAGATATGTGAGTTTGCATGTGATTCAAAGATTTATAGTCTGATTTTAATGCCTTTCACACTGTGGTTCAGGATAAAACTAACATTAGAGTCAAAGAAAGCAAACAAACAAACAAACAAGCTCTAAGTAGTGTTTGGAGTCTATGAACATCACTCTCAACCGGAATGGGTGGATGTGCTGTGGCCTCTTCACATGTCACCTGCATTGTGAAAGATCTCATTTTAGTGAAAGCACATGTCTTTCACATTAGTATCATTCAAAAATTTTTGCTGCATAATATTACCTCACTGAGAATGTTGTGTTCTGCTCTTCTATTTGCAATCATGTCAATCCTCTTGAAAACTGCTGGCTGCTGCACCTCTTAGTATAAATCCACAGAAAGATAAATGCTCACATTAAACAAAAGATACTTTTTCACTTTTGTATTTTATTTTTAAAAGGCATTAGAACTTTCCCATAAGAATACATGAAAAATATCTACAAATTATCATCAAATGTGATAATTATGAGTCCTAAAACTATTAGTTGTACAAAGGAAAAAAATGATGGGGAAGAGAGAGAAGGAAGGAAAAAAAGCCCTAGATTTTCATATAGAATTTAGAAAATCTGAGAGTTGATTGAGGCAAAAACAGGTATGGAATGAGCTTGCGCAGAGAATGACTAATTGTTAGGCTGAGAACTAAGATTACTGTGCAGCCAATTCCAAACACTTGAAGAAGAATGTTAAGTAAAATTTGAAAAGGAAGAAATTAGCTAAGAACGAAGAATGTTAACACAGGCTGAAATTGTATACTAAATTGGGCTCCCCTTTTAAATGCAACATGCATGTGTTATTAGTAGGTAGAAACCCCTTTCACAGTTCCAGATTGAGTGATCAAGGCCAGAGAATTTATCATTCCTTTTCACTCCATGACTGATGAATTTGTCACTGGTGCAGTCAAAATTTCTAAGTTGAATGGCTCTAGAGAAAATGTGTCTAATACTTCTGCAATTTTCATGGAGTGGCGCTCAATGAATATCAATCAAAAATGATACCAGACTGACACTTGCCCTTTAGTTGTGGTCTCAGAGAAATGCCTCCAGTTCTATGCCTCAGAGACTCAGCTTATTCTAGCTCTACAATTCCTGGGTTAGACTTTTTGTGCTGAACATCTCTGTACCTTGTGGTTCAAGGCTCATGCTAATCTGGGACCCCCTAACCAATATACATTTAACTATTAATCTTCTTGAGCTGCTATAAAAATATCATAGATTGGGTGGCTTAAACAACAGAAATGTATTTGGAGGCTAGAATTCCAAAATTAAGGTGCCAGTGAGGTTGGTGTCTGGTGAGGACTCTCCCTCTAGGTTGCAGAAGGCTACCTTTTTATGAAAAGGTGTGTTCTCCTGGCCTTTCTGCCAGTGTTTATGCATGGAAAAAGTGAGCCGGCAAACTCTCTGGTGTCTCTTCTTATAAAGATACTAATCCTGCTGGATCAGGACCTCATCATTATAACCTCATGTGACCTAAATTATTTCCTTGGAAGCTCCATGTAGAACATATAACCACATTGAACATTGAACCTATGATATAGGAATTTTAGGGGTATATCAACATTGTCCATAACAACCATGTTTTAGTTGTTGAGTAAAATATGAATGAATAACTAAATAATATTCTAAAATCCAAACTTATAGTTGAAGTGGGGCTGCATTACTGGGATGGGCAGCAGCATTCAATACTGATTTTTAAATTAAGCAGTGCATAATCATCAACACTAGCAAAACGTTCCTAGACTCTTGCAAGAAGGATTCCCATTAAAACAGAAACATGTCCCCTGAGAATGACCCAGTTCAAATTATAAAATGGAAAAACAGAACATAGGGGTGCTTGTAGAATCCTTTTCACCTCATAAAGCTGGTTCCCTTTTCCATAGTGCTATTCTTGAGTCCAGTTCTTAAGTCAACTGAAGTCAGTGGGGAATTTTACGGAGAAACTTAGCACCAATCCTGCATGTTGTTTCTTCTGTCTTAAGAAATAGTGGTTTAGGGGCTGAAGCAGTGGCTCAGTGGTATGGCACTTGCCTGGCATGCTTCAGTACCCCTGTTCAAACCCCAGCACCACATTCACAGCTAAGTATGTGAGCAATGAAAACCAAATGAAAAACTAAAGTTGATTCTCTCTTCAAAAGTAAAAAGAAAGAAATAGTGGTTTAGATGCATTATTGCCTTAACACAACCCAGAACTCTTCTCACTAGAAAGCATTCTCATCCAACCCAGAATGTCTTTTCTCCTCTCTTCTATGTGCAATGAAGCATATCAGCAGTGATTACCTTTACTAGATGAAAACCACACTGGAATTGGATATTAAATCTGCCTGCAGTGTTTGCTTGGTGTGTGTGGGTTTCAGATTGTGTGGATTTCAGCATCACATACAGCCATTTTCGAGAAATGGTCTAGGAATGTGACAGTGGGAGTCCAGCTTCCCTACTTTGTCATTTCCTCCCCGATCCCCCTTGTATATCAGCTAAACAATATATGAGAGCTTCTTTATTCCACAAGCCCAATATTTGTGATTCTCTGAAAAATATATAGTTAAAACATCTTCCATGCTTGGGACAAAAGATAACATGGCTCTGTAAAACTCTGAAAGGATACATGATATCTATGCTTACTTCTCTCATAGCACTAATTGTGGTCCTTTGGCTTCCTATTTGCACTTTCGTTTTTCCAACTAAAGAATGAGCTTCTTAAAGTAGATATTTTCTATAATTTTTTCATTGTTAGTGGCCAGAATGACATGTGCTATATGAATGAATGAAATGGTGAATGAATGAATGAACTGTGAATCTGTCTTGCATCCTAGCACTATTTTTATCATTAGTGATTAAAATAGTCACTGTCATCTAGAAACGAAAAAAAAAAAAAAAGATTCCCTTGACAGCTTTGGCAAAGAGCCTCATGAAATAGGATTATGAAAATGACCATTACTAATTAGTGTTAAATCACAATTAGCGTTAACTTCCAGCTGCTGTTTCTAATCATTTGTGCCTGTGGATTCTGCACAATCCTGCAGCAGCTTTTCTACTGTTTTCTGGATAGTACAGCAGTTTTAATGTCACTGTGGAGTGAATGAATATCACCTAATGTCAGGAAATGGAATTGCCAGAATAGTGCTGCCTTCCCATGCTAAAGGATTTTGAAGAGAGGGCTTTTTCTTAGTTTCCCCTAAAGAATCTGCATCCTACACTTGAATCTGAGCAGAGTAGTTGTAATTCTCATTACCTCATTGGTCATCAGGATTGTAAATTCACTTTGAATTGCTGGTCTTGCTGGCAATAGCTCTGCTTACCTGTTATTGTTTCTAGAACCTTCTCCTGCAAAATGATGCAGCTTGTTGCTGTGCAGTTTCTACATCACAGGCATCATCTCACTGCAGCTTGAAATCAACGCTGTATGTGAGCTGAGCTAAGAGAGGGGAGGTGACGCACTCATGACCACACAGCTGATAGTTGTTCCATGGCCCCAGTCCTGGTTTTCACCTCCAAGTGGCTCTCATTCCACTTGTGGGGGTAGGCGGAGGCAGGCCTTCAGCAATTCTAGAAGTTTGTCATATGCATCTAGATGAAATAGAGACCTAATTATGGAGTCTTTTTGCACCCTTAAGCTGCTTCTATTTAGGGCTCTCTGTTGGTCTGCTTCCAGACAGAATAAAACTTTTCCACATTTAGTTACTAGGGCAAGACAGGGGTTCACAGTCCTTCACTCTTCAGTATGCCTCTAAAGCAGTCATTTAAGGACTGAATTTCCCGTTTCAGAGTGAGGGCTGGATTCAGTAATTCAACTCACAAACCTGAAAACATCCTACCCATTGTGTGCCAGCAACTCCTTTCAAAACTGGAATTTATCCTTATTATAAGAAAATATGTATTTTAGTAGTAAATATAAAGGAAATAATAAGCCTTTAATAGATTAAAAAGTGTTTAGCTCGCATAACATTAAAATGTAGACATTAAATAAATTATTTTTCTTGGGATTTCTCGATTAATCCAACTGTTCAGTTAAAACATTTGCTTTCAAATTAGGGCTGAGTCCTGCCCTTCCATGATGCATTTCCAGGGCATCATAGCTGGACACCAGACTGTTCATTGTGAAAGCATTTATGACTTCATGCTCTTAGCAATTAATATTGATGATGGGCCACTGGAAGCATGATGGCATGTCACATCAATTTCATTTAAAGGAAAATATTCCTTCTGAGTTAAAACCCATGAATTTTTATTAATGTTAAGACTGAAACACCATGGTATTTGCTTCCCTAAAGAATTTTGCTACTGATTTGAATTTAGATTATATATATTTTTTTCAATCTTAAGTCTCTTTTTCTTTCTTCTGGAAAAAAAAGTCAATGAATATTCTCTGTGGCAGAAAATATAATAGAACATATCATTTTACAATATTAAGTTTGAATCTTTATTGAACCTATTTTTTAGGCAGAGTTCTTTTACTAGTCCTCCCTCCCTATCCCCAAAGCAACAACTAAATGTGGTCATGTAGTTTGTCACTGTGGGGATTTCTTCCCTTCACTTTTTGAGCTTAATCCACTCATTCAGCTTTTTCTGTCCTGTGAGGTATCTGAGAAACCATACAGCTCAAAAGACATGTATTTGAAAGACTGCCATGCTGTTTCTGAGCAGTAAAGATTCACACAGGCACAGACTTTGAGAAGCAGTCCGCTATTCAAAGGAGAATTATCAAGAAGTTTATAGTGAATTCTGACTTGTAAAAATATGTAAAATAAATATTTTATATATATATGAATGTCATTGGAATAGTGAGGACTTTACAACATTATATATGTTTTGCAAATGAGGAAACAGCTTCTTTGTGGTTAGATTGCATTTCCTAATAGTTGACTTTTCTGAGCAAACTAGCCCTTTCTCATTGACTGTCTTTTGCTCCCACCTTGGAGGTGCATTGGATAGATTTTGGCATTCCTGTCAAGTGAGCCTTTCCCATAGGAATCAAATCAAGTGATTCTACTAAATAGCCAGAGATACTCAGATGACCCAAGGAGAGTACAGTAATTTCTCCTAGAGAATGTCATTCATTTTCTGCCTCTTCATTCTGAATCAGGTAACAGTCCATCTAACCAACACTTTCAGTAGCTGACATTCGATTTCACTGGAGTTTCATCTGTGTCCGTAGTTTTATCCACTAGAGAATGATGTTATCTGTAGAAGCTCAGCAAAAGCACAATCCCTTTGGAAGCTCGCAAGCTGGAATGGAAACATCAGTGTGAAAACTGCTAATTCTGCACATAAGAAGCCAATTTCCCCTAATGGCAGCGCACAGAGGGAATGTGAGGCACTGGACCCTGATCAGGAATTTGTTTCCTTCTTTTAACCAGTGCCTTAGCAATACTTTAGATGTGATTGTGAGTGCATCGTAATTCAGGCACATTAAATGGCTAATATGCAGTACAGATCCTTTGAAGTTTAGTTTTCCATGACAGGAAGTTAAAGAACTCCTTTTGAGCAAGATAGTGTTCTTCTTTTTTAAAAATTTATTTTTTATTAGTGCATTATAGTTGTACATAATGATGGGCTTTGTTGTCACATATTCATAGATGCATACAATGTAGCATTAAAATGTGGTCAATATCACCCCCCACCCTTCTACCTCCCTCCTCCCGTCCCCTCATCCCTTGCCTCTCTTCTGGGTCTTATATCAAAATAGTGTTCTTAATGCTCAGAATTCACAAAACTGAAAGCTGAATGACCCACTCAGTCATTGTAGAATGTGCTAGTTCACAGCTAAGGGTCAGTTGTACCAGCAAAAAGTGTGTGGGAGAACACAGATTCCAGCATGCTGGTTTTATGACTCCATCAAATGACATTGGCTGCCAGCAACAGTCCACACCTGAGAGTCACCAAGCACCTTGCTGCTGAAATCACACTGGAAGGAATTTCTCTATGGGTTTTTGAGAATGGGCCTGCGGGCAGAGAGCAGAGAAAAGTGCCTGTCTGGGGCTCATCCCTTTTGTTCTAATCCAGCTGTCTTTTCCAGAATGTTTGCAAAGGTCTTCATGCAGACGTTTTCTCTAGTGTGAAAGTAGATTTGGATTTGGTAGTTTGATGAAGCTGAAAGCTCTGTGGTTAGATTCCCAAGCCATTCTATTTGACACATTTCTTTAGAGGGCTGATTTTAATTTTGAACCAGCAATTCTATGGAGGTTAGTAATGTTAATGAAGCTCAAATAGTAGAGAGAGTTAGAGAGAGAGAAAGAGATCTGTTAGAGTGCAGAAATTCAACAGTGCAAGTCTGTCAGTCAAAAAGATGTAATGATATGAAATGTACCCTAGCTTAGAGGGTAAACCAATTTTACTATTCCAAATAGAATATGAGATTTGAACATCCAGCTTTTAAAGCAACTTTGTAAGACAAATGGATCAACATCTTTCTGGAACACTCACCTCTGTATTTTCCATAGTCAAATGCCCATCATGCCCCAGAAATTAATTCATACCGATGCCACAGAATTTCCCATTACCTCAGCATTTCTTTCATTTGTTCTAATCCTTTTCAGGAAAATGTGCCCAATTTGATAACTGTTGATGTTGTCTATGTTTCAGACAAGGAAATGTTCAATTCTCAGGGGTGCTCTGGCTTATCAAAAATACGGCTGACTAATTTTGGTTCAAGTAGATATAAGATGCATTTAATACCTTACCAAAATAAAATCAAACTAATATGAGTGACCACAAAGACAAATCCAACCATTCATATAGCAACAAAAGTGTTTTTTTTAACTGGGAACAAGGGTCAACATTTTTCTTTAATGAGTTGAAAATACTTTTTTCTCAAAACTAAAAATTTTGAGATCATGTCTTTAAAACATGGAACAATTTATGAAGATTTAGATAAACAGAAGAAAACTTGGAAAGAAATATATTCTACAAGTAAAAAGGGACTATATGTCTTTAAATTACTATTATATAAAAGAAAGCAATCTCCTTATCCTAGGACTCTTGCTCCATCCCTGAGGATCAGTTTTGGCTCCTCCTCCTCCATTCTCCTCCCCTTCTACCCCAGCTACACATGGTCTTTCCTTTTCCATACTCTGGCACCACCAATAACTGCATCACTTCCTTAGTCTTTACTGTATGTTGCTTTGCAAAGTCAAATGATATCCTGAAAAGATGCCCTGTCCCCAAACGCTGATTATTAAGCCCTTAGAGAGGCATGTCTATTAACTGGTATATCCCCCTGCTCTTTGCACCCTGGCACTCCAGTGACATTTGTTCATTGACTGGCTAATAATATTGCAGAGGTCATTAATTTAAGGCAATGTGCACTGCTTCCCTTTCTGGTGATAGAATCTGATACACATGGGAAAGTAAGTACTAAGAGGAGAACAGCAAGAAAAGGGGAAAAAAGTTTCAGATTTATTATTTTTTTAATACTGCAAGTTATGAGGATCATTTGGAATGTATCTTTAATAGGAATTTGCACAGATTACATTTTTGAGAAATTAGAAAATTATTTGGGAAATTAAAAATAATAAAGTTAGACTTGCCAAGGAATTATTATGAGCAAAGACATTTCAATTGGTTAAAACTTGTCCAAAAATATTAAGGGGGCATGGTGACATTTGGGATTCTCCAAGAGCCACCTGAATTATTTATTTTCTGGTATTGGACTTTCAATTTCAAATGGATCTATAGTTGTTGTGTTGGTTAAGGGGCAAATGTGGAGAGGATGTCCCAGTGCATGGCGCCTTCTCTTCCAAACATCTATTGGCAGAAGTGAACCACAGCTTACATTCAATTCAGAAATAGAAACAACTCTGATTACAACCACAGTCCAAGGCCATCTAGGCCCTCTTTCCTAGGGAATGTGCCAAGTTCTCCTTTGGTAAGGACTAGAATGCTGACTTTGGGTTTAAGCATTTGATTTTGGCACTTGAATTTACTCTCCGTGCTTCAGTTTGTATATCTGCAAAATGAGATTAATAATGGTCAATAAACATGCTCTAATAACTAGATACTTTGCTAGAAACAAAGTACCTAGAAGTGAATAAAACAGATGTGTTCCCTGCTCCCGTGGGGTTTAGGGTCTAATACCTACATCATAGAGTTGTGGGAAGTATTCAGTGTGAAGAGACCATCCACTTTAAGGTCTTACTGAAGGTTAGCAGTGATGGTGGCAATGACTGTGATCATAAAGATCATGGCAAAGATGCGTTTCAAAATGACAGTTCCCAACTGGTGATCAGCGTCCTCTCCCAAAATTCCATTAGTAAGAAGAGGTCAGGATCTAATCTCATTATTACTGGAGTCTGTCAGTCCTTGGTGATAAAGTAAGGGAAATGTAAAAAAGGCAGTCAGGTCTGATCTCTTTAGAAGGTAGGAACTCTCCCCACCTTAAAAGCTAAATATATTATTTAGTGGCAAGAAATTATATATACGATAATTTGCTGAGAACTGCATAAATGCTTGCCCAGAATAAAGCTGTATTTTCCCAAAGGAAGTGCCTAGTGTTCTGTTAACACAAAGCAATATCTATCTCAGCTTCTTTCTTTTTTTTTTTTAAGAGAGAGAAGGACAGTGAGAGAGAGAGAGAAAGAGAGAATCAATTCTATTTAGTTTTTCATGTGGCTTTCATTGCTCCAACACTTGGCTGTGTAAGTGGTGATGGGGTTAGAGCCTGTGTCCTTGTGTATGCCAGGCAAGTAACTCCTGAGCCACTGCTCCAGCCCCAACCTCTACTTCTTTTAAACCTTCACACACTCAGCATGATATCTAGTTGGGGTCAGATCTCAACTATGGTCACTCATGAAATGATTTTGCTAATGATACATCTTAAAAGAACAAGTAGAGATTAATGTCCTATGTGTCAATCCAGGTCTTCACACTTTTTGATTGTGGATTACATTTTTGTAATTTACCTGAACGAACAAACTTCTGTGCTATTTTGCTGACTATACTAAGATTAGCATTATCCAATTGAACTTGATCTAAAGCTTGCACTTTATATTCTGAACTCATCATGAATTGTGTCTGTCTTTTGACTATCTGGACACTAAGCTATCTCCTGAAATAGTGTCTTTAAAACCATGTCCCCATGGCCATAGAAAGAGTTGTCACATAAATATGTTCCTCTTAATAGCAGACACTTGGCAGAAATGGAAAATGCTTTGCCAACATGTGTTTGGTATTAATATAGTGGTTTTGTAAACCAAGAGATAAATTCACTTTTTAAATTTTTTCTTTACAACTTCACGCTAAATTTGAATTGTGCTTTTATTTTTGTATGTATCTGTGTGTGTGTTGTGGTGCTAGTGATTAAACCCTGGGCCATACATGTGGTAGGAAAGCTGTGTACTACTGAGCTATACCCAAGGCCCTGAAATTCACTTTAGAAGTGAAAGGAAACCACATTTTGCTTTCATAAAGTTTTAAATTTACCCATCCTTTGCTAATATTATAGCATATTTGAAGGACTTCATTTTTTAAAATATTATTTGCTTCCATTCATCTACTTGTAAAAGAATATAATAAAGAGGCCACTGATGTGGGAAGAAAGAGAAATATTGCTTCAACAAGCTCATTCCAGTAGTTAAATTTGTCAAAGAAAAGGTGAACTAATATCCTTTTAAAAAATTCTCTGCAAGGAAAAGTTGCTCCTTTTATTCATGTGTGACATTTCATAGTAAAGGTAAAATTCATTTTTAATGAAAAATATTCCACAGGGTTATTAATTAAAAGAAACACAGGAAGAGAGAACTGTCAGTTTAAAAGAGCAACTCATGAATTAGAGAAAGTCTCCAGCCACAGACACAGCTCAGTGATGTCCTCCACAGGGTGGGTGGCTGGCTTGCCAGTGGAAATGACCCTGGTTGTCCCCTGTGTTACTTGGGCATGAGACACTTTTGCACGGAAACCTTGAAAAACTTGAAGAACTAGTTCATTCAGTGTGTTACTGAAGTCTTTTATTATGCTTCTTATTTTCGGTTCCTTGTTCTCACCCAAGTGTCAACTACTTGAGCACAAAGACTATGGATACAGCACCTGGAGCAGTGTTTTGTACTGTACTGTAATATTACAAAAATTGGCAAATGAATAAATTATTTAAGTGCATTCTATTTTTAAAAGAACTGATTCTAGTTATCACATGAATTTATAGTTCCATAACATAAATGATATCTGTAAGGAAAGGTTAAAGAAGGCAGACTTGTTTAATGTGTTGAAAATGAAACTAATGGCTAAAAAATCAGCAAAGTCAAGTTGTAAGAAAATGATGTGAAATTTTCCTTTGTTGAGTTCATACTGCTACCTACCTCTTAGAATTTCTGATCTTGCTTCTGTCCCAACTCCCCACTGACTTTTGATACTTAGAAATAACCTACACTCTTCTGCTACTTCTATCACCTACTTAGAGAGTTCTAGACAATTGAGGGGTTCAAGATATAGAACTCCTGTGACCATCGCATATTTTGAACCAACTGAAATATCAAAATATGGCAGTTATTTTTGGTAAAGCTGATAAGAGGATGTGGCTTTATTGCTCTATCAAGTGATCTTTCTAACATTTTAGCTCTGATTTAGGCAGACTTGCCATGCAGGCACTGGTCTGGCTGGTAATCCCTTTAGTAAATAGTTGCAATGGAACTCATCAACTTTGCAGGCAAGTTGGTTTCAAAAGGAAAAGGAAGTGACTAGGCTGTTTTTTATCCAGTCTCAGCAAACAGAAAAGTCACTGTTTCCTGGGAAGAAGAAAGTTAAAGACCAAGGAAAATGTTAGGACTATCAGCCTTGTAGAAGTCCCTACATAAGGATACATAAAGAAGGGAGAATACATTTTCTTTCCTAACAAGTACAAATGGAATTGCAGCATTTACGAATGATTATGATGTACAGGAGTAATATACACATGCATAAAATATATGGTATGACCTGAAGAATATGTACATGCACTTATAACATTAAATATCCATAGATACAAATATAACATTTATATGTGTATATAGCACCATATGTTTAAAAGTATAAATGTGTATGTGGATGTATATGCATATATATATACATACATACATAGATACTCACATATATCACACACATTTATTTCCACTTTAAAAGGTTACCCATTGAAATGGCCTGAAAAAAAAAAGTTACCCAATCTCTAGTGCTAGAATTTCAAGCAAATTGCTTATGACCTGAAGGATGGTAGGCAACCTGGAGGAGAAGCCATGGAGCCATGAAAATTTTGAGGGGAGGGTGTAGATCATGGAGCCCCTATGTCAGAAGCACTTGGGATGATTGTTCAAATTGCAGGTTTATGGGCTTCACTTCAGAGACAGCAGGTATGAGAAGGCAAGGATTCCCTCCATGTCATTCATGTACATAGGATAGCGGAGAAGTATTGCTGAGGAGGCACCTGTCTTGCCTTAAGAGATTGTAGAGGATTTTGACCAACTTTCGTTACCCTCTCTTTCCCACAAAGTAGAGACAGAGAAAATTATTCAACTACAGGGTGAGTTATTTAGATTTTGAAAGAAGAGTTTTCTGACAATAGGGAGATAGGAAATGGCTGCTCTGTGCAGAAATTATAAACATTTCCAAATGTGCATCATTCCCCACCCAGAGATTCCTAGTGTTTACATTCATGCTAGGACATATAATCTGCTCTGAGTTGTATATGCTTTAAGTGTATCTCCAAAGGTTCATGCATTGGGAGCTTGGACTTTAGTGTGGAGATGTTGAGAGGTGGTGGGACCTGTATTCACTGGGACTTAGTGGGAGGTTGTTTGATAATTAGAGATATGCCCTCAGAAGAGATTAATGAACATAGATCTTATAGGACCCTGATCATTCTCTGACTACCAGTCATGCTATGTGATCTCTCCTTCTCATATAATTGTCATTGTGATATCATTTGCCATGAGGTCCTCACCAAAGCTAGCCAATGCCAGTGCCATACTTTGAATCTCTAAGACTTTAAGCTACCTAAATCTCTTTCCTTTATAAAATTAGTCTGCCTCAGGTATTTTGTTATAATAACAGAAAATGGACTAATACATGATCCACGTGGAAAGTAGGACAGACAACTGCTATTACCCAGGCACTCTGTATTCTTACTGGCCTCCATGATGAGTACCCTAGTTCCCCATTCCTGCCCCACCTTCACCACTTACTACAGAGACTTTATCTTCCGAAGAGGGAATATTTAAATAAAAATTGAAGAAAGATTAGTCTTTGATCATTTTCAGGCATATATCATATAGTTAAATTTATACTTGTCGAGTTGATAGGTTTAGTGCTTTTGAACATTCTGTACCGTGTGTATCCCATGGAAATATTGCCATTGTTGGAAAGTCAGGCTCTACTTAATACTGATTTAGTTTAGGATTACCTTTTCTGGGATGATGGCCTCTTGTAGGGGAAGGACAGTGCGTTATTATATAAAAGTGACAAGACTGCTGCTCTGTCTAGGTTAACACAACCTGTAGAGAGAGGTTTGATGACTACTTGAGACTTTCTTCCTCACGAGCTTATGATCCACACTGAGTAACCAGCCGCTGAATTCATTTTCACATGAGATAACTTGTGTGTGTTAAAAGCCTGGAAATTTGACCTTCACTCTTGCTGGCAATTTGTACAATGTCAGTATCCTACAGGGAAGGAGGTGGTAAAGAACCTCCCCTGCTAGATTCCAGGTCAAAATAAAATGTAGAGGGCGCCTTCTAAATTGAAAAATTTTGGATGTTCCCTTTACATTCTCCCTGGTTACTTTTCTCGACCTCCTTTCTCCCTTCATTTACAACTCCTGCCCAACAAATAGTCTTTGGATTAGAAAGTTTTCTGAAAGCTATGATATTTTACTTTATTTTTTTTCAAGGATTGTGATTCACCAGCTCTTGGAAATAGGCATATGGTATGGGAAATATTCTTGCTATTTTAGCCATTGGAACTCAAAGGAGTTTTTCTAGAACCCTTTGAATGACTGGTTTGGTGAGCGACTGTTGGTCGTGATTTCTGATTGTAGTGTGGAGTTTGGTGCCAGGTGGAGACAGTTTTCATTCAGCTTTTCCACTTGTTATTTCAAAAATCTGTAAATGCATATGATTTCCTTTAGTCAGCTTCCCATTGCTATAATAAAATAGTGAGATAATTAACTTATAAAGAGAAAACATATATTTTGGTTCACAGTTCTGGAGCTTCCAGTCCAAGCAAAGGTAAACCCAGTGCTTTGAGCCTTTGGTAGGGCGCTGAAAGTTGATGCTGGGGGAGCACATGGTGCAGCAAAGAGCTCACCTCATGAATCAGGAAGTGGAACGAGACATAAAATGGGCAGGTTCCCAATATCCCCTTTGGGGCATGTGTCCAGTGACTAAAAACCGCTCAGTAGGCTCTACCTTTTACAGATTCCATCACTTCCAGCAACCCCACCAAGGGACCAAGTCTTTAACACACTGGTCTTTGGGGTACACTCATCCAAATGATAGCATGGTCATGGTTCCTTTTCAAAATCATGATCAAGGTATGGAAATTTCTTGATGTCATTGATACTTCAAATCATAATAGGTGCTCAATTTATTTTTTCCTGGATTTAATGTTAAGAAGCCTACTGGGAGGCTGGAGTGATGGCTCGGCAGTTACGGCGCTTGCCCAGCATGTGCAAGTACGTGGGTTCAAACCTCAGCACCCACATACACAACTAAGTGTCAGAGCAATGAAAGCCATATGGAAAAACTCAATAAAAATTGATTCTCTCTCTCTCTCTCTGTCACTGTACTTCTCTCTTAAAAACAAAAAGAAACCTACTATGGAGTAATTCTTAGACTATTTGTAATTTTTTGAAAATAACTGATAAGACTAGGAATTGGAAAAGCTATATATTAACCAGGATAACAATTCTTGCATATTTTTTTTACCTTGAATGACTATTTTGACTTCTTGTAACCTTAATATGATTATCTTTAAAATGACAATAAAAACAATATTGGATATCTCCAAATAATTTAAATCTATTTTAAATGCAATATCTTATGGATTCTTCAGGGAATATGTCATTGTCTCCATTTTGTAAATGACAAAACCAAGGCCCAGAGAAGTTAAGTATCTTGTTAGGATCCCTCAATCTTAAGCAATAGAATAACAATCCTAGAACAAAACCAAGATTTCAGAAAGCTTATTCATTATTACTTTATGTAGATATGTCCTGTGGAGCTCAAGGAATTATTTGAAGAAGTAAGGTAGAAGAAAAAATATTCTAAAGATATCAATAGTAAAACAAATGTTAGTGTTAATGATGAAGGATTGTTCTTGCTAATGATCCTTTTGGCAATCTTAACTTTTCTCTTTAGTACCTGAAGTTATAAGATTTCAAAAAAGAAGGAGAATAAAGAACTTAAAATATAGATACCTTTGGATGTCTGTCCAAAAACTTAATTTGATTCTTTATTTTTTGAATGTCCAACCCTTCCAAATAAGGCTGTGGCTGGCTCTTGTATTGGATTAAGACTGCACTGACAACCACTTCCAAGTACACCTGGGAACTCTGAAACTAGCTTTCTTTTCCTTGCAAAAAGAGTTTTTCCTTTCCAACCCTTGAAATTCTGTAAACTTCTAGTGATTGTCACAGTCACTAGAGAATAAGGTTGCCCAGATTGGCAGTGGAGTTGGAGCAGGTCTGGTGGTATGGATCATGCTAGCCTCAGCAGGGAGGTCCAGGAGGAGTGAACATACAAAGAGAGTTTACAGTTTGTTTATTTTTTATTGGTTCATATTAATTATACAGAATAGTGGGTTTCATTGTGCATATTTGTACATGTATATAACATAACATAATGATTAATTTCATACCTCAGTACCTCTCCTTACCCTCCCATTATGTCTTTCTCCACTTCATTTCCTTTCTCTACCCCATCCCTTCTTTCTTGTCTTTTTTATAACTCCATCTTCCATCTGTGAGAGAAAATAGTTCATGTTCTGGTATAGATTTCTGACCTTACGTGAACAGTCGAGGCAGGGACTTTTGGGGCGCATGAGAAAAGTGTTTTCTACATAGTCTGTTCTTTAGAATCACTAAAGAACCTTTGAAAAAATGTACAATGGGCCTTACCCCTAAATCCTATAGATTTTGATTTAAGTTAGCTTGGGACAAGGCATAGATACCATTTTTTTTCAGGTTCCCTAGGTGATTATTGTGTGCAGCCAGTGTTGAAAACCCTGATTTTAGGTCGGTTATTACATAACTGTGCACAGGAATCAACTGAAAGATATTGACATAGAGTCAATTTACAAATTAAGTTCCCATTTTACTTTTCATGGAAATTTAACTGAATTATTTTTATTCACACCATATTAAGGATTTTTACTTATTAAAATCTAGTTATAACAATGCATTTTTATTAAATTTTCATCATAAAACCTAGAAGAAATTAAGATCTTTTAAATGCCTAGAATCAGTGGAGCCATGTACTACTGAGTTGACCTTGAATACTTTTGTTTCTTAGGATATTAACTTTCCTGAAGCTTCTAAAATATTTTGAACTCTCTTTTTGCCACCATTTTCCAGATGTTTCATTTAATTTTTCTAGGCCTTTGAATAAGACATTGCTTATAGATTCTCAAGGTTGTAACCCCAAAGAGAGACAGGGGTAGAATTTAAACCCTAAGGTCTACTTTGAGACCAGGGGTCTTTATTTTTACAACAGGGTCTTTAGAAAACGGAAAGTTAATTTTTGCAGAACTAACATTTATATCACTTTTCATTTGAAACACAAATGCTATTGTTTCTTTGCACAGACATAATGAAACACAAGTATAGAGGGTTTGGTATATAATAAGAGCAGAAAACAAAATGACATTCCTGGGTATTACCAGGGAAGAAGGATTAGGTAGGTAAGGAAATGAGAATAATAAGTTTTACTAGTAAAAAGAGAAACTCTTTTTCTGTCTCTTACAATAAATTTTAAAATTCATTCTAAGAAATCTGAAAATATCACTCCTGCCTTTAATTCTTTTTTCTATTACTTATGTCATTGGGTGAGAGAAGGGAAACAAAAGCCAGCTCTTTCCTAAATGATTCCAGAAAAGATGCAATGGATTTTACAATCTAAAATCCAGATAACTCAAAAAATTTGATTTAACTGACAGTTGGTTTAGTATGTTCAGCTCATTAAAAGTATATGCTCCTAGATGTGTTAGTAGGTTGCTAGTAGGTTGCTGTCTACAGATAACTGGTACTACAGAGTTAAAAATCATCCTAAATTCACTGTCATGAGCTTTCCCTGAATGAGAGTTCTTCCATTCCAATCTAGCCTATTGATTAAGCAGGCCCTTTTATTATCAATCATCCTTCCATCTGAAATACAATACAGTCTTTTGTATCTCCTATATCAGAAGCATCAAAGTACCTTACAAAGTGCTTGCAGACTAGGTACAAGCCACTTAATCCATCAGCATCCATCTTTTTTTTTTGCTGGGGAAACTCCATTAGTAGCCTTCTTCACAGAGAGTCAATACAGTTCAAGATTATAATGCTGGCCCTTAAAAATGTAAGAGGGATATCTTTTAAATGTATAAGCATTTTCTTTTTTATATACTCTAAAGAAATTGGGGCATATGTTTAAGTGACATCTACTTAAAAATAAGACATGTCAGGAAATTAGGAGATTAAGTTTAGTTATCTAAGTAATGGAAACCAGAAATGAGACTATTAAAAGTTTCTCATGAGTTCTCTGTTTTAAATTGCTGAACACAGCTAATCACTTTATATTGCTGTAAAGAGACAAGGGTTAACTTTGAGTGTTAATAGATATTAATTCCATTTTTATTACTATCCAAAAGTGATTCCTTGGCATTAAACAAGCAGATGTGCAGTGTTGAACAGCACTTCTTTCCTTCCTTTAGTTCTTTCCTGGGTATTGAGCCCAGGGCCTCATGCATGCTTCCACAGAGCTCTTCCACAGAGCTACAGCCCAGCCCTTTTTATTTTCAGACAGGGTCCACTACATTGTCCAGGCTGGTCATGAGCTTGCAATCCTCCTGCCTCAGCTTTCTTATAGCTGAGATTATGGATGTATGTCACTACACCAGGACTGTTCTCTGGAATCCTAGGAAAATTAATCTTTGTTTACTATAATATTTGTTCTGAACATTCTCAATTGAGTTCTTCAGTCTGCACAATGGTACCATGATGGAAGTTGGCTGGCCTTTCGCATTTATAGTTTTAGTGGATCACTGAACTATATATCAACTGTATTTTATTGAGATGACAAATGTTGATGCTCTACAGAGAGCATCTCAGATATTTGATAGTACACTCACCAACATTTTGTTTCACAAATGATTTAAATGTTACTGTAGCACTTCCCTCAAAACACCTCCTCTAAGAACCCCTAAGGTTGTGACACAGAAAGGGGGAAAAATCCCATACTCAAATAGTGTTGTCACTTTTTTCTGGTTTATTTTATAATATGAGGTTCATTTTGAAATGATCATAAATATGTGTAACCTAGTTTGCTTATTCCCAGTCTCCTGTACTTCTGTATCCTTCCCCTCTCCCCTTCCTGTGTTCTGTCACCTCTGCTCTGCTGGTCTTCCTTGTATTTATTTACTGTTTTTTACATCACTGCATTATAGATATATATAAAAGTAGAATTCATTATGTTGTATTTATACATGAATATAAGCATAAGTTAGGCATTTTCACTCTTCATTTGTTCCCCTTGGTCATCCCTCCTTCCCTCTCCTCTACCCCTTCCTTTACTATTTTCCTTTTTATTTTTATGATATTCTCCTATAGTTTTATTTCTCCTTAATGTCCACAAATGTGAGAAGACATTTGGCCCTTGATATTCTGAGTCTGGCGTATTTCACTTAGTGTGATGTTCTCCAGTTCCATCCATTTACCAGCAAATGACATAATTTCATCCTTCTTTATGGCTAAGTAAACTCCATTGTGTATATACATTTAATTTATTCATTCATCTTCTTATGGGCACCTAGGCTAATTCTATAACTTGGCTCTTATGAATAACGATGCTGTGTATTTCTTTAGTCTGCTAATTTTAGTTCTTTTGGATAAATACCAAGGAGTGGGCTAGCAAAGTCATATGATGGTTTCTTTCCTATCCTTTTAAGGAATCTTCTTACTGCTTTCCAAAATGGTTATATTTTGCAGTCCCACCAATAATGTATAAGTGTACCTTTTCCCCTGAGTACTTACCAGCAATTGTTATTTGTATTCTTAATGTTTGCCATTCTAATTGGAGTGAAATAAAATCTCAATGAAGTTTTAATTTGTATTTCCCGTACTGCAAAGGATGTTAAATATCTTTTTTCATTTATATGTTGCTCATTTGTGTTTCTTCTTTTGAAAAATGTCTGTTTAGTTAATTTATACATTTATTGACTGGGTTATTAGTTTTTTGGTATTTTTTAGTTCTTTATATATCTTGGATATTAATACCCTGTCCAATCTGTTGGAATGTTGATCCCATATTTTCTTCCAGCAGCTGTAGTGTTTCTGGTTTAATTCCAAAGTCTTTCATCAACATCAAAATGACTTTTGTTCAGGGTAAGAGACAGGGACCTAGTTTGGGTTTTTTAAATATAGGTACTCTACCATCAACTTCCCTCTTGACACTGCCTTCATAATGTCCCATTTATGAGCTGCTATAAACATTGATGAAGCCACATCAGTATAATACGCTGATTCTAAATCTTTTGGGAAAATTCCCAGGAGTGGGATAGCTGGGTCGTAAGGTGGTTCCATCTTTAATTTTTTGAGGATTCTCCATACTGCTTTCCATAGTGGCTGAACCAGTTTGCAGTCCCACCAGCAGTGTAGTAGTGTTCCTCTTTTTCCACAGCCCCTCTAGCATTTGTTGTTGTTTATATTCTTCATTTTTGCCACTCTAACAGGAGTGAGGTGGTATCTCATTGAAG
>PVKS010000546.1:0-187030 GCA_004027875.1 Aplodontia rufa
CAAACTAAGAAGAACTACTATTGTTAATTATCCCTCTAAGAGGAGAGAGAAAAAAGAGAAGAGATGGGATATAGAAGAAACAAAGAAGAAAAGAAAAAAAAAGGAAAAAGGGGAGGGGGAGGGTAGGTGTTAACTATTCTACAACATTAGCATTACAGAAAAGTAAAAAACCCTGCTAGAGTTCTTATATATTGGAGAACAAGTAAACTCCACCATATATTGCCTTGGTACACACCTTGAAAATTTGAAAATGAAGTCAAAAAAAGGCAAAAAAAAAAAATTAAAAAATTAAAATAAAAAAATAAAAAAAAAATTGAGGAAAATTATACTTAATAGGCACTCCCTGGCAGTATCAATAATATGATTGTCTCTGGTCCTTTCAGGGAGTGGATCTTCTATTTATTGCTGGATCTGACCTGATTCAACCTTTTTTTGAGGGTTTTCCTGGGATCCGAAGGTCAGAAGATATGTTATCAGAGCTCCATCTGCTGGTCGTTGTCGGACATGATCTCTGTGGTCCCTGGGGTCCCAGCTCCTCTGCCCTGGGGGCTGTGGGTCCGGGAGAGGGAGTGTGGTTTTAAAAATGGATGCTCCCCTTCCCTCACTGCTCCCACACCTTCTTCAGGGCTTCAGCCAGGCCTTCTGGTCCTGGCTTTGATCTCTGCTGCTTCCAGCCGGAGTATTTAGAGCTTGCTTTGCAATCCCAAAGAGGTCTTGCCCTGATCATTCGGGCTGGGCGTGTGGTAACTAGCAAGCCTAAAGTACAAGCCTTGCAGTTCCCGCACCGCCTCTTCTGCGCAAACCGCTGCTCTGTGCTTATATGAAAGCTCTTTCCAGTCACTGATCCTGCCGCCAGACAGAGCGCAGGTCCAGGAGGTGTCCTCGCCAGTACGCCAGTACGCCAGTACAGTCTTTAGAGCTGTGCAGGTCCTTCTTTGCAGAAGTGACTCAGGCAGGCGGGAATGTAGGTTGGAGAGTGCAAATGCCTGCCGGCGGGCCAGCGGCAGCCTCTGCGGGGGCAGCGCAGAACAAAGAATCCCCGGCCGCTCCTAAGTCTCTATTCCCCAGAAACAGTGCCAAGATTAGAACTGGTGATTCACCATGCTATTCCCCCAAACGCACCTCAAAATATTGGTGAGAAGCCGGAGATATCCTGATCAGTCACGAGGGTGCAGGGGAGGTCTTTTGTCTTCAGATTGCCATCTTGGAGACAGAGTCTTGAACCCCATTCTTACACAATATTTTCATTGGTATAGAATCATGGGATGATAATAATTTTTTATTAGATGAATATGAAGTTACAATTGAGGGGAAACATGTCAAACAATCAAGAATAAATGTATATATACATAGTTATCCAAGGCTGTTGCCATGTCATGGATGCCCCACTTGAGTACCCCATGTTTCTGTTTCCCCCAGAAGAGCTCCTTAGTTAAATAGATATCTCGTGGAGGTCAGAAATCTCCTAGTGTGATTGTAATTTTTAGCTGTTTATTTTTGTTCCTTTTTTCCATTACCCTAGAAATATTTCAGATTCCCTTAAGTCTAATTTCAGTTTGATTGTGTAGTTCTGGTATCTTTTATACTTTTTACAGATATCCTAATATATACATGTGTAGTTTTTACAAGTTAGCATAAAATACACAAATTGCAATTGTGCTGTGCACTGTAAAATGCACTGACAGATGAATTGCAGAGGTAGAGGGTCATTAAGAACACATATTAACTGTGACAAGTGAATTGAGCCATAGATTGTGATTTGTAATTGCCAGGAAATTGCTCTATGCCCAAGTAGTTTTACTTCCATTCACTACTTATTCATTCATTCATTCAGCACATAATGAGTGAGTCCTGCCAAGAGTCAGGCCCAGAGTTAGGTGAGTTTTTAATATTTTTCTTATTTTTACAATTTTATATTATATTTTTAATCTAAATAATTAAAAATCTATGAATTATGGTGAAGAAAAATATGCAGTTAATTCGAGGAAATGTTCCTAATATGTGGTACTTAACAATTTGTATTTTATTTTGATTTTAGCATGTGATTTCTTTTTAACTTAGAAAATGTTTGAAGAACTAAAAAATGAGAATTTTTAGCTTATGGTGCTGTACAGCACTATGATGGAAACAAATGTGTTTTCCATAAAACAAGCATAAGAACAATATGATGCAATGCATTACAATGTTAGCGTTTTAAGACATACGATTCTTTTCATCTTCATTTCCTTTCAGGGAGTTATTTGGCTTCAATATTGGTGAGTTTATAACATGAGGAAACATAATTATGATAGTTTTCATTCTTTCCATTTGAAATAGCCAGACAAAAGAAGAAATGATGTTGTAGTACTAGTAGTACTACAAAATTTTATTAACTGTATTTGTCTTAAACATTCCATTATTACATGTTATTCTCTTCTTTATGAAGAACAGTTATTTTGGTTTATAACTCTGTTTCATCCTGATGAAAAACTATTTCCTCTACATATCTGTATGTTTTTCCATCTTCTTTCCAGTGTCTGCTCAAATGTCACCTTCTCAGTGAAGTTTATCCTGGCCATGCCATCTGAATGGCAGCCATGCCCACATTGCACCCCTCACCCTCTTTGCTGCCCCATGGAGGTCTCTTATATATTTTCCATCTGACATACTATATTCAGATAGCATTATTTGTCTCCTTCAACTAAAATGCACACTCCAAGCAATCAGTAATATGTGTCTTTTTTTTTTAAGTCTCTGTTATCTAATAATGGAATTGGGCCTGGTACATGGCATTCAATAAACCTGTGCAGGAAGATTGAAGGAAGTGACATATTTTGAAGAATTGCATGCATACCATAATTGCCTGTAGTACATGAACTCCTTATATAAAGACAGGAATGATGTCACATTTTAAACTTGGTTTTCCATGATGCTAACATATTTTCTTTAATAATGTTATACTTTATAAATATTTATAAATTGACTATAAATTGAATGATTAAAAAATCTTGATGTTAAAAATTCAAGTTATATATTAACTTGAACCCATTGTGATCAGAGATCTGATAGGTTCCAATCAAAGAATGTGAAGTTATTTTTTCCTAACAATAAACTTCAAAACATTATCCCCGCTCAGTCAAATCCAGTGCTTTTACTTAGAAGGCGCGCACTTAACTTTGATATGACAGAAGACAAGAAAGATGATACATACATGAAGAGTGTATATAAAATAGGATATAACATGCTAAATGACCAAAGGGAAATAAATCAAAAGTAGGGAATGAGATTCAATGAATGGAGCAAAAGAAGATGATAACGGTTTAGATCAGATATCAAGGGTGACATGGTGAGCTGAATTTAAAACCTCCAGACCTCTCCTGCTGCAACTGAAATCTTAAGACATTAATAGTATCTCACTTTTGAGTGTGGTGAATAGGATTAAATGTAATGATGTATGTAATGCCAACACATTTAAATTGGTATCTGCACATAATAAGACTTAATGTCTGTGAAGTGCAGGGTACAGCACTTAGAAGGTATGTGGCAAATAGTCATTATCCTGTAAAACATCTCTGATAACGGATGTCTGGGTGCTCAAACACTGTTGTTACTCAGGTATCTGAGGTGATGCATATTGTTAGCAAATGCAGGATTCTCCCCTTACTACATAGGAAATGTAGCTTTCACAAACCACTGAGATCATGATACATTCGCAGATGCATTAGCAGGGGAATAACTTCTGGTTTACCCAGGGCAGCCTGATGACGATTTTTAAAGCCTCAGAGTGATTAAAATTGAGAATTTATCTTTACTCTGCCATTTTAGCCTGATGAGAGGCATTATAACACCAAGCAGTCTGTTGAGAAATATTTTGATTCTGCAAGTAAAATGCCTCTTTTTAAATTTAATAAACAAGCTTTGAAAATACCAGCGCATTGATGTGGAACTAATGTACATTGAGATATAAAACCGGAATATGTATTTATAGCCCATAAATGAACGTATTTCCTCACTGCCTTCCAGGGATTGTTCCACATTCTCCTGATATGTTCACCTGCTGATCCTAACCTCCTTCTAACACTAAATCAATTCTATTTATTTCTTAAATCACATGCACTATCGACTGCCATCCTGAAGGAATGCAAAACCAGAAATATTCTGCTTATCTTTGTCCCCATTGTCTTGAGGAAAAACACTTCAGGCTGGTGATTAATTCACATCCAAGTTTTTTGATTCATGTTCTTTCAGTGATTCCTGAAAGTAGGTTCATATATTTTTAATGTTGTGCAAAGAATTGGATGTGAAAGAAACATCTGTATTTCCTAGGTTTTCCCTGTTGTAGATACTGAGTTGTCTGTTTTCCCAGAAGTGATAACCAAAAGTGCTTGAATAATTATGATGATGATCATTTTGATAATAATAATGGAAGGGAAAATACAACCTCACATTATTCTCCAAATATTTCTGAGTCAAATATTACTGACCTCGTTTAAAGTGAAAGAGGAGGGGGAGAAACAGATGCTAGAAAATTTTTCTCATTCTTTGCTCACATTCATATAATTAATTAATGATGGTTTCAAAATTCAAACCCAGGGAACTCATTCCAGATACTTGGTGTCAGGCTCTTGTGTTGGTAAAATCAATACTCTGTGTTTTCTGTTTGCTTTTTAATTCTCTGGGTCTCTGGGACCCTTTGTGGCTACATAGTGGGAAAAAAACACATTAATGTGATTGGAGAGAAAGGAGTTTGGAAGCACTGCATTATCTTTCATGTAGTCTAAATGAGCATAAAATGTGTATATTGAGAACAAAAAGATTTAGCCTTGAGGAGAGAAAAATTTTCAGTGTCAGGGACAGAAATAAAACCACATAGAAAGATAGTTGGAAGAACTTCGACAACTAAGGAGACAAAAAGATTCCAAACTACTAAATACAAAGATCTGGAGAAGTTTTAACCCATCTTAAATACAAAAGGCCCATTCCATCAATAGCATCATAACATAAGGTGCATGCATTACAGAGATACCCTTGGCATCGAGGAAAAAACTCCTGAGGTTTAAACAAAGACAACTGGTACAACTTTTGTATAATTTAAAGGCTAAAACTTTAGATTCCTGTAGAATAGAGGCCGGGCTTTGAACACTGTCAAAGAGTCTTCATTCTCTCTAATACAATGTCTAGTAATATGTGATAAACAAATATGTAGCTTAGTGATTTAAATGTACAAATATTGAGTTAGTTATAGGACTTAGCAAAACTAAACACAAAAAATAAATGAATATGATTTAGCATTTAAGAGCATAGTTAAACTCTAGGGCAGTCAAGGAAAGAAAAGGAAGAAGGTGAGCATCTCTTAGTTTTTGTTTGTTTGTTTCCTGTGCTTCATATCATATCCAAAAGACAGTAAAATTACAATAAATATTTTTGATTTTATATATATATATAAAATAAATATAATATACATGAAATAGGTATATATATGTATATATATTTCAGATGGTAAAATTGCTTCACCAAAACTCTGGAAGTTCTATTTTACTGAATAAGAAGTTAATTTATTGTGTTATTTATACATTCAAATTTTCACCTCAAATGAAACTTTAATCATTATGACATTATACCAGATACTGTTTAAAACATATTAAGCTGGAGTATTTGTATTCATGTTAATGTCTATGCATGCTCCTTGTTGCCTTGGTGTTCCACTCCGATGAAAGCCTAAGTCAAGTCATCATGAAGATTAGGTTTAAAAATAGGGTTTTGGGCATGCATAGTTAGCCATGGTCTGCAATAAGCATTTTCATCTGCAAAGAACAAGTTTGGGGTTCATTTGTTTGCTTGTTTTTTTGTTTTGTTTTGTTTTTAGTGTAAAGAATAAATTGTGAGAACAACTAAGCCTCAAATACACTGGAGCATAGAACTTTCAATGATCCATAGAGGAAGAAGGAGCATAATTGACGTAATTCTGATCCTATAGGAAAGAGATAATCTCCTTAGGAGACTAGAAAGGCGGAGAGAGAGATAGATACGCGTCAAGCTTTAGGGTGATGATGCTGATTTTAATATCCACTAAATTTCTTAATGGTTGTGTTAAATGAAAGTTAAATAACTTATATAGTAAGTTAGCTAATTAATGTTGGAGGGAAGGCTTGCTCTGTGCCAACAGCTAGCACCACATGAGGGCTACACAGAAGCCCCTGCACAGGACAGATGTACTATATGCTGACAGACACTGCTGATACAATGTTCAAATAAAATTTGGTTATGATTTTCAAGTTCTCTTTGTTAACATTTTCATTCTTATATTTTATATAAGAATATATATTTATATCTATTTATATATATTATATACTTTTATATATATTTATATTCTTATATTTTCCTATTTTTTTCTTCTTTTCTCTTTCCCTTCTTATTTATTTCCCCCTTTTCAAAGTAGAATTTTTAAATATATTTTATTGGTAAATTATAGTTGTACATAATGATGTAATTTGTTGTCAGATATTCATAGATGCACACAATACAGCAACACAATTTGATCAATATCCCCCCCTCAAGCCCCTCTTACATCCTGCCTCCTTGCCTCTCTCTCTCTTGGTCCTATGTTTTTCCTAAAATATCCAAATACAGTGATATAATTTTTATACCTATGGAGAACATTTTTAATATACATGATTATAGTATATATAGTGACATAATTGCTTGGAGTGTACACAGATAATGGCTTATGCATTTGGTAATATTGCCTATCTTTGAAAGTGATGGGATTATTCTAGATGAACTTTCAGAGGGAGGTGTGTGTGAGTGATGACCCATTTCACATTCTCATGGAAACAGGAGTTCACGTTGTGATCAAGTATTATTTTTGAGTCTTTCTTAAATTTCTTTATCTCCTAGCAAACTTAGAAGGACAGAGTTGGTAAAGATGCAATGTCTTTTCTCTATACTAGTACACAGGCATTCTACTTTCTGCAAAAATGTCTTTTCCAGCCATTTTCTGGTTCAGTTCCACCACCAAAGTTGCCAAAACAGGCTTTGTAGAAGTCTTTGCTATATCCCTTCATATGGGCTACATTGTTAGAAACAATGAATTTTCAGTTGATCCTTGGAATCTACTGCTCAGTTTGGGAAATCATATTAACTACACTTGATGAAATCTTTTATATTGATCTCTTTTCTTTCTTCACTAAATTTGTCAATCTTTTCTCACTTATTAGATTTGGTCTTATTCATACACTAGAGTATTGTTGAAGATAGCGTGTATGTCTCAGGCACTGAGTCTTTGTTGACTTTGTATTTAATCCAAGGAGAAAGGAGGTACATCATTGTTTCTCTATCTTCATCATTTTAATACTGGATGAATGAGCATGTTTAAACCTCAGTGTGGCTAATGCCTTTTCAGGAAACTTTGCTTTCCTTCTGAAAATGCAACTGGAGTTAAATACAACTAGTCTTCATTTGCAATGATGTCTGCTATATTTTATGTATCAGTTGTATTATGTATATTTTGAGTTTCTATTATATTATGATTAATAATTATATGTTCAATAGGGTGTGCTATTATCAAAAGTGAAAAATGGGTGGACAGCCTACTATCCATTATCTAAGGAACAATTTCTAACTAGTCCTTCCAGATTGTTGTTAATAGATTAATCATAGAAATTTCACATATAGGGCTCAATTTCTGAAGATATTTGGTATTAAATCCATCTTGTGAATATCACAATTCTTTTATGATTAACATAGGTATATCTACTCCTTTGGGAAACTAACCTTCACTAAAAGACATACTCTTGACTTTTTTAATATTTATTTTTTTCTCTGAAAAGAATTATTTTTTTCTGTTTTCTTTGTGTAATTATCACAGTGTTTTATCTTCATGTTTCTTGTGTTCCTTAGTTCTTATTTTCCATGTTTTATTTTTAAAAGTCTATATGATACAGCTGCTCTGATTCGCAGAGGAGGCGGATGTGTAGATCACCCTTGTCTTAGAATGCATGAGCTGCCAAGTGGTATACGTGGCATCTTTGTGGGTCTTTACATAGGACATGAGATATTGGATTGTACTTCACTCAGGATTTGGCTCTGTCTTTTTTGTTGTAGTCATTATGGTAGAAATATGAGAGAACAGGTTGGAAAAGGGGCATGACCCACAGAGGGCAAAACCAACACATTGCAGTGCTGGAAATGTTAGCAGTAAAGCTATTTTGATGGGAACACATCACACAGGGGAGAAGAGGTATGGGTAAATGCACAGGGCTTGAAGCCCAGCCAGTCTGAGCACATAAATGAGTGACATTGAACAGTTTCTCTTTGCTTGGTGCTTACAAATGTCATGATTTGTTCATATTTCTATGGCATGAAAGAGTAGTATAATTATATACTTCATGTTCACCACTGTCCCTCTATAGTTTACTCTCTTACAACTGCTTGTCATTTAACTAATTAGGCAATTAATGCTATTCATTTAACATTAATTGAACACCTATTCTATCTTAGACATCACATTACAGTAAAAAAATACATGGTGTTCCTTAGCATTTCCTGGTTTATTGGGGAGAATCACATGTAAATAAATAATTATAGTCTCAACATTCTAATGTGTTCACAAATGCATTTACATGTGTGTCATTTGAAAACTCCTGGAGCAGTAGAATAACCAAGATAGCTGGTGTTTGGAGCTGGGAATTTCAAGACTAACTGGAAGTGGAAGATAAAAAGAGTGTGGCAGGAAAAATGTCAGTCTATGTTGCCCAGGGCGTGAGATGATGCTTCTCCTTCTGCAAGATCAGAGTAGCAGCCTACCTGTGGATGAAGGAGCCAAAAGTGTTTCTTTACACCTGTCAAAAAAACACAACATTCAGCTTACCAATGTGTGAATAAGAAAATGCCATTTATTTGTGAACTCAAATATGAAAAACGCCCATTTTTTCTGATTTGGGAAGATTAACAACATCAGAAGAAAAAGCCAATGTTGTTAAACAAAACTAAAAATCAAAATGCACTTTTGGGTCTATATATCACAGCGAACAACAACCTTAATACAAAGATTTCTTTAGTAAACAGAAAATAATTGCCACTTTTATAGATATGTAAAAAGACTGAATATACTCATAAAAGATGAAATGCCCAATAACTATGGTTATGCTAATGAATAACTGAAGACGTATAAACTGAGAAAAAAGATATTGTGTTTGCATATCTACAAATATTTCCTTAAATTTGAACATACCTAACATGATAAAAGTTTCTACACTTGGGGCTTGAAAAAAAAGTCTTTAAAGAGAGAGAGGGAGAGAGTGAGAGAGAGAAAGAGAGAATCAATTTTGTTTGTTTTTTCACATGGCCTTTGTGTCTCCTACACTGAGTTGTATATGTGGTGCTGAGGTTCTAACCTGGCTTCTTGTGCATGCCAGGCAAGGGCTCCAACTGTTGAGCCACCACTCCACTCCCGGCAGCCCCCGTGCTTGAAATTTAGTACAGACACAATACAAAAAAAAAAAAAAAAAAAAAAGTTACAACACAGAACAACTAAAATGAAAACATTCTAATTAGTCTATGTTTTTAGAATGGATATATAAACCATTAGAATATGGTCCATGTGGTAATTCATTAGAGTTGTTTTAGATCATAAACTACATTACTATTTATGTTACATAGAAACCGTTGGAAATAAGTTTGTGATGCTTATGGGAAATATTGAAAAAAATAAGTAAGAAGTGTCTACAAAAGTGTGAATCAATCCCTATGGCTACATTAAAATAAAAGTTCTTTATTAAAAATGATTATGGCTATATTCATGTGGATTTTCGAGGCTATCAAGTTTGTGAGCAATGTCTTTTATACATTGCCAGTTTTTGTTATTCTATTGAAAATAATTTTCAAATAAAATAAACATAAATTTGTTTGTTTATAACTTAGCTCATGGGTTTGGCAGTAGCCTAATTAAGAGAAGCAAGAATTTCCACTAAGCAATTGTGGACACTTTTCTGACTGCAGGTGTGAGTCTGTGCTGCAGTGAAAATGACAGGAAATTTAATGCAGAATGGCATAATATGCTGCCTGCAGAGGCAAGAGGGGATTCTGGGCCAAAATTTGCCTGGTAGCCTCAGGCTTTCCACTATAAACTAAGACAAAAAGCTGCTCCTTAACCTGAATGTAAAAAGGTCAAGTTGGAAATTAAACCGGACAAGTGCTTTATTTCAATGTATAATGCTGTCTCTGTGACTTTAAGCCAATTATTTTATTAAATTTTCTCTGAAGCCCTGGAGAATATGAAGTCCATACCTGATTAACTTTTTTACGGGAGTACTTTTCTTTCTAATTTCTGCTAGCATACTTTTTTTTTCCCATTGTGATCATCAACTCTTCTGCAATTTTATCCTCTGTCTCTCTCTTTCTCCCTCCTTCTCTCTCTCTCATTAAAGTACTTTAAAGGTCATTAGAACTTTGAAAGATTAATTAAAAGTCATCTAAATACTTATCTGAAATATAGTTATACAAACAAAGATCTGTTTATAAGACACTGATCATGTTATTCACAATTGCTAAATTTCTTAGATGGTTATTTTAACATAAAAGTGATAAAACTTATATTCATATAGCTGAAACAGAAAGATAGGCATGACCAAATACCTATTGCCTCCCAGAAATTCCTATATTTTCATATTTTTGTGAAGGTTTTCAAATACAGTTGTTTTCCTTTTATCATTAAAATTCATCTGTCTTACAGGGATCAGTTATAGCTTTATTAAAACCTAGAAGTATAACCTTTTGTGTTTGGTTTACAGTTTATTTTCCAAAATGAAATTTACTTTTTAAGGTTTGCTATATCCTCTTAAAAATTGCATTTTTGCCATGTGGCCAAAATTTATCATTTTGATTATATCATTTGGTCTTTCATCATACAAAGAGACAAAAAATGAAAGCCTCTAAGTAGCTTTGTTTACTTTCTAAAACAGATCAAATTCCTGTGCTGCCAAAGCACCAGCAAACACCCTCTCTGTGGAGCATGTCCTTAATTCATCACTCTTCTCCTCTGTCTCCCAGGTCCTTGCCACAGGATGAAGAATGCTTTCCCATTTACATTTTCTCCTACAGCTTGAAGGGAAGGGTGCAAAGCTCCCAACGCTCACGATGAAAAAGATGATTTTAATATCTTTGCAACTTCTTCCTGAAACGGTCTTCCTGTGCCCTTTCAGCAGCACTTCTGAGTTTGGGTAGCAGGCACGTAAACTTAGGGGTATGTAAGCCTTAGAAAAAAACTGAAATTGCTCCCTGCCAGGGAGCTATAAGCATCAGCTTGAGGAACTAAAAGAAAATAGATATGGGCTTTGTTTCTGACCTCTTTCACAGCCTCTCCGTATTTACACAGCTGAAGGGAGCACAGAGAAATGCTGTGATGTCAGTGTTTCTTCACCAGTACCTAAAGTCAGGGATCAGAGTAGAAGGTACATTCCTAGCTCGCTTTCCTTTGTTTCCCATAACTTGTAAGATTCTGGACGAATCAGCACTAGATTAAACATCCCTCAAGAGAGTCTGTGAATCCTTGTTAATCATTCAATATACCATAATTTATTGTATTCGGTATAAGTTGTTGGGCAGAAGTCAGTCATAGGGAGAGACCTTATGTTATTGCAGAAATGAGTATTTTTTTCAAATGGGAAACATGTAGAGTAACAGAACATTTTTATAATGGTACATTATCTGATACAGTTTAGGCAAGAATATTCTAGAATGCAGTTCATCTTCCTCTGTGGTGATAAACCATCTCTTTCGCCAATGTGGGTACTAAAACATCTTTTACATAACTATATGAACTAATACATGAACTAATTTGCTTGATTCAACTATTCTACAATGTATATATAGCTCTAATATCATGTTGCAAATACATACAATTTTATCTGTCAATCAAAAATAAAGTAAAAAAGAAAATGTTTTGCTACGTCCTGAGTACAAAAAGAAAAGGAATAATAAAAATGATTGTTTGCATTGTGATAAAAGGAATCTAGCAGAGAATGTTAGATCTGAATGTGTACTGAAGGGTCAATTCATAAACTCTTCATTATGAAGATGAATAAACAGGAGAACTGAATATTTTAGTGTTTTGCTCAAAGCCATTGATTAAGTTGGGCTGAGCTTACATTACAATACAAAGAATCTTCATTTATTGAATCTTAATTTATAGAATTCTAAACTTTTGATCCTGACCATTTTATTACAGCATACAAATTGTGTACTCATTAAATCTTTACCAGAGAAGCCATAAACAATCTCCTGAATTGTTCTTACGAAGATTCAATTTTCACTCTTAATTCAATGCTTGGTTTTTTGTTTTCACTTTTGTTTTTTTACTAAATAAGAATGTTGAAAGAACCCATTACATATCATAGTCATTCTGTTGATGCTTATAATGTAGTGCTATCACCAAAAGAGTCTTTAGGGATGAGATAAAATTTTCTTTATTAATTCAAAGCTCATTATCCAATGAATATATTCTACCATCTACTTTGGGTGAACTGAAAAATTATACAAATAGCATAGATTTAAAATGTGTTTCTTTGTTCCTTAATATCGTGGACATGTTGGATCTGTCTACCTGTCCATCTCTGTCTATTTAATTTTTATGAATATACATTCATATGTAGTTTCAATGTAGATATTTAAATATGAAAAATGGAAATTAAAATAGATCATCATCAAAAAGTTAACTAAATACCTAATTTTGGTTTACTAATTAATTCTAATATAATTTCTAAATGCATTAGAGTGCAAGTGCTTCAGAATTTTATATTAAAGTCTATATAACAAAGATTTCAATAGTGCATAATAATCTTGCTTCTTATCCAAAGAAGTAGTCATTCTCTTAATTATACAGATCATTGAAATGAAGAGTTCATGATAAACTCTGAGTTTGTTTAGTAAAATAAATATATATAACATGAGTTTTCAAAATTTAAACAAATTAGTAGACTGACATTTTTTGGTAATATGTTATACATTTAGACCTTTACTTCACGTTCATATATTATAAAATTTTAGATTTCATAACTATATAAGTAAAAATTCCCTTTTAGAAATCTACCCCTGGACTGGAGTGGCTAAGTGGCAGAGCACTTGCCAGGCAGGCGCGAGGAACTAGATCAGTCCTGGCACCGCATGAACAAATAAGTGGAGGAAAAACAAAAGCTGAATGAACAAATAAAATAATTCTCTCTCTCTCTCTCCAAAAAAATATTTAAAAATGTCTATCTCTGAGTTCTTCATGTGTCCAAATTATTCCTTGTTCAATCAAAAAACTGTAAGCCACTGCTTCCAAATCTGTGCTCAGGAATTCTCAGGCTACTCAAAAGCTACTTATGTCAGTGGTAGGGAAGTAGCAGTTGGGAATATATAAGTGATGTTTGCCCTACAAAACAGCCAAAAGAGGAGAATATACTTAGCAATAGAAAACCTGCCTTGGCTAGCTAGAATAAAAAATATGTTAGTAGTAATGATTTTCACTTACTGTGAGAGGAAATGTTCTATTTACATAGTGGCACAAGGTCTGCTGGCATACGTGTTTTACAATTAAATAAGTAGGAAAATAAATGACATATTGCTTTAAAACTACAGTTTAATAGCAAATTTTTCAAGGTGTTGAGGCAAATGAAAAAAAACAATAAAGGATGAATGTTGGCAAATCACAAATTACTGCTGTAAACCTTTTTCTTTTTTTTTAAACATAAAGAAAGAGAGAGAGAGAGAGAATCAATTTTATTTAGTTTTTCATGGGGCATTTGTTGCTCTGACACTTAGTTTCATGTGGTGCTGGGGTTTGAACTCACGTGCTAGCGCATGCCAGGCAAGTGCCTTAACCACTGAGCCACCACTCCAGCCCCCTTTTTCTTTTCTAACATTTGACCCCAAACAGCTTGGATATCTGTCATAGTACTGTCAAATAAGAGCATGAGTAAATCATGATGTGTTTTATATTGAGTGTGAAAATTGACAAGGGAATTTGCCTCAACTGCTATTTTGTGTGTATGTGTGTGTGTGTTTGCATGTGTGTGTATGTGTAAAATCTCAAAGCAAAATCTGGTGTATAATTCAGTGTTTTCATACACACACACACACACACACGCACATGCACATGCACACACACACACACACACACACATACATACTAACCATGTTTAAATAATATATAGTTCTTTACAACCAAGGGTGTAGCTTGACTTTTAGTTTCACATTAGATCATTACTTTATTTCATTCCCTTGTGCATGTATGTAGCCTACACAGGTATTTCATAGTTTTTGTACATATTGGAGAAATAAACTTAATCCAAGATTCATAAGTTAGTTATTTCCTGAAATTGGTTGATTCATCTAGTCACTAAACCCAAAGGGCAAATTCATTGAGAAATAAATAAAGAAAGTTTATTTCTTAAAGAGTTCATAGTCTAATAAACCAGGTTATTACAGATTATGGTCAATTGAACTGTGCGTACCTACAATGAGATCAAAAATTAAATCAGAATCTAGGTATTCATAAGACTGAGCCTAACCTTAGGAGCTGACAGAGCAGCAGTCCCTAAGGCCACTAGCACTTCATTTTGAAGTTTTTGAAAGACATTTTAGCACTTTTTGATGGTAATATTTAAGTGTTCCTTTCATTCTTGTCCCAGTTTCATTTTGATAATAGTTAATAATCCTAAATTACAAAAAAAGATACCAAAAAAATAACAAAAGTATTTCAGATTGCAATCTGATCACATAAGAGTAATGCCAGATGTAGAACATTATAGAACTCTTTGTTTACACTATGGATTTTTTTTCTGAAACAGTATCATGAGATATTTCTAGTGGTAGATATGATCAAAAAATCTCTTATATATTACGTTCTGTATCCATTACAAAAATTAATGATGAAGGCAGAGTACAGAAGGAAAAAGTGTTGAAATGCTCTCTCCAATGTTAAGTAACCTCAAATTTTCTGACTAATTAAGATCTGAAAATAGATTTTTTCCTGTTAATTAAAGGAAGCTAAACAGTTTTCCCTGATGAGTGCTACTGACTTCTTATAGCAATATTTTGATCTGTTTTTAATGTCCCCTGGATGTCAAGTTATCAAGGTTTACATTAATGCAATCATGGACCAAACAGCTTCTCTAAGGAGTATCTGGTCAACATATCTGTGTTCTGGCATATTTTTCTTTGTTCTGATTATTTTCTCCTTTATCAATTTCTACTTAAAAAGAATGCATTTATGCATTTATTTATGTGTGCATGTTTTGTGAATGGATAATTGTATGGCAACCAGTGTTTTTGCCCTACGTCCATTATGCCCAGCTTTGTTCTTTCTGCTACTAATACAAATGATGCCCATGATGTGACATTTTCTACTATGGGTTTTTTAGGTGAAAGAGAGGGGAGGGAAGTGAAGCATATATTATCCCTTAAATGAATATGGTTGTTTACATCTATCCACTGAATTTTTCCTCTTATATATTCTGAGAAAGTATTCTTAATGTACTTAGCCAAATAAGCTAAGTAATTTGTACAAAATATACAAGTAATGAGATGCTTAGAGTTGAAGATATTTCAGAAATGACTAAGTTCATTTTCTTTCTGGTATACAAAGTTTTTATCCTTGAAAAACCCTCTTAGTAAAACAGTTATTATAACTTATGACTCATACATGATTCAAGTATAGACAGTGAATTTGAAGTAAAAGGTAGAGCCTTTTTTTCTAGATAAATTCTATCTTATTCAATCTGCATCACAATTCACTTCTTATTGAATATTGTCTCTAATAGTTAGGGTTATCCAGAGAAACAGAACAAGTAGAATGGATAGATAATAGACAGATAGATTCATATATCATAAAGAAGATGCTCGGTTGACGTGGAGTCAGAGAAGTAACTTGATCTTCCATCTGCAAGCTGGGGACCCTGGAAACCCACTGGTATAATTTGAAGGCATGAGCCTGAGAAGTGCTGGAGGCAGGAACAAATCCATATTTTACCTCAGTCAGGCAGAGAGTGAATCAACCTCTCACAGCCTTTTTGTTCTATGTAGATGCTCCACAGTGAATAGGATGGTGCCACCCACATTGGCTGCTTTGCTGAGTCCAGTTTATATATAGTCACATGTTGCTGCTTAACCATGGGAAACCTTCTGAGAAGTACATCATTTGACAGTTTCATTTGCACAGCTATCACAGCACATACTTATACAAAATAAGATGGCTATGATTTTACTAGGCAATTTTATTTCGTGGGACCTTCATGGTATACACAATCCATGCACATCTTCCAGAAGGATCCTCACAGACATACTCTGAAAAAAGATTTTACCATATCATTGGATATCTCTTGTGCTAGTCAACTTGACCCAAAAAATTAACCATCACAATGGGTAAATAAAAATATCCACTAATTATTGAACAGATCAAAGACCTTTAATGTGATTATTATTTTCATACCATAATCAAAACACTGAGACTTGGAAAGAGTGGATATCTAAGCAAGATAGTGACCACTGTTTTCTGTTAAACTAAAATAAAACTTTTTTTTCAATTTGACAGGTCTAAGATCTTGAAGCCTTTAAATAATTTCTACAACTTATTTACTTACCCATCTCCTTTAGGACTCATTTACTTATCCAACAAGGATACAGAGGGACTAGATGACCTTGCATAGATCTCATGTAATTACCCTATGGATGTTGTGCACGTGCCATTCTTATTCTTCACCAACTCACACTCCTCCCTTAATTCCTATACTTCCACAGGAAGCCTGCCATGAGTGACCCTCCTACTTCCACATGTCCTCTTTATATGCTTCTCTTTTCTCCTCCTCTCCTCTGTAGGTGTCCATTCCTCATGAACTGCTTCTTTGTTATTGACATCCATCCACTATGCCCATTTCATCTGAACCGCACACTGAAGAGAGTTTCAAATTGCACAACTCTAAGCTGAATTCATGTTCAGAACTCTGGCAAACCATTAAGTTATGGTAAGATGGCACCTAGGAACACTTTATGATATGAGAAAGAGAACTTACTTGTAGAGACTATCAGTTGAGTTATTCAGAAAGGTTTAATAGGGAGAAATGGATATTATCCTTTATAACTGTGAAGATAACATAAATTCTCTAAACATAAATTATGTATTCATATTCTTTTTCCTTTGTAATATAATTGCATTTTCTGTTAGATTTATAGTTGATATGGATTTTAGCGAATGCTCATTTCTATTATGAAATAATTATACTCTATTTGGTAAAAAAAATGCCTTTCATATGTCTCCTGTTTCATATGTATATTGTAACTTTGCAAACATCTCATTTGAGCCTCATAGAATCCTTGAGAGAAAAGTAAAGAACACTATGCTATAGGATGCACTTTCTAAATCTTCTTTCTTACTCCCTTTGACTAATCATCTTTTCCATACCTGTTTCACACTCCCTTGTTATTTATCTCATATTGTGGTAAATTGTAATCACAAAGTTTAGATAAATAGATACTGTTTGCTCCATTGGGGGTATTATTTTATTTTAGTTCACAAATAAATTTAAGAGAGACAGAAAATTTCATGTTTCAACTTGTTAAGGGGAATTCTTTGCTTTACCTGATTCAGTTTCCCTCATGTTGTTGAGAATCCTAAAATTTTGTTTGCACTGTTCTAACAGGAGCTTTGTACTAAACTCAATAGCTAACTTGTTTGAAATTTTCCTATAAATCATAACAAAAGAGTGCTGCAATTCTGTGGCAGATGATCTATGTTTTTAGGTTCATTAATGGAGAAATTTGGGCAAGCAAAGGGATGGAGAAGCAATCTGCGGGAATTGCTGGGGGCAGAGCAGTCAGCTGCATAGTGCTTTGCTACAGATCATATTTGAGTGGCTGAGATTTCACTGCCCTGAAGCAGGTTATATTACAGTCCATTTATTTGTCAGGGTAGGATTTTATTAGCAACCAGTTGCAGGCCTTGCATGAGAATGAATCTTCTCACAGCCTGGGTGTAAGAGACTAATGGAGTTCAAAATCACACTGCATTTGAAAGCTTTAGCCCAGGCTCAGTGAGGTGAGGAGGTTGAAGTTAATGTTCTATTCTGCTCTGCTCAGATGAAGCTGATAACAAACACTATGTGTGTATGTGTTTTCTTCTCAGTCAGTTGGTGTTGAGTACTAGCTCTGTATCTATTTCAGCATATCCATATGTTTGTGCTGATGGTAAATCAAAGCTGTAGCACAAAACTGAAAGGAAAATAGTGACTTCAGCCATTTTAGAGGAGGGAAAAATGATCAGGTTAGGTGTTTGCTATAAAACACAAGAATTGCACAAAGACCCAGTGAATTCAATCTCTCAGGGCCACCAGAGGGTCAGATGATGAAATAAAATTCTATGCAAAATGCTGTCAAATTACTCAGTTGGGAGCATTGTACATATGATGCTAATAATTTAATGACATCCTGTTTAGAAAGGAGATAAAAATTGATAAAATTATTAAATTGTTTAAAAGTTATCCTAGGTTGAAAACAATACTATTTAAACACTACCTAAATAAAACTATGTACAGCAGGAAAATGCATCCTCTTTAATTTTCACTGAATGTTTAAGGATGATTTTATTTAGGGCCCATGAATCCAATGGTAAAATGCTTGAATCTCACTCAGAAAAAAATTCAACACACCTGACAGATTGAGTGTTATATTTTATCTCAGCTGTGGCATGGTGGGAGGTAGTGTCCAAAGAAGGGCAAAGGGTATGGAGGTGTCATGGTAAAAAAACGGTCTAGTGACAGGGTCAATAGACCTAGCAGCAGCTTTGGGAGTTGGGAGAGTGCTGTGGTGGCTGGTACAGGATAACATTGCATTTGAACACCAAATATCACCTCTTTTCAAATACCTTCTTGCTCCGTACAGGAGAGGAATCTGCAGTTAAACATGCAAACGGGGCTGGCTGAGGTGTGGCTCAATGGTAACAGCACTTGCCTAGCAGGTACGCAAGGCCCTGCGTATGATCTTTAACACCAATAAAATAAAATAAAGGAAAATAAGCAAAAAGGATACTACTAAGAGCCTCAGTGCTTGGCTGTAGCACCCTCCTTCCCACAACACCTTAAAAAATTTGTAATCCAAAAAAGAGAATTGCCCTGCAGAACAAAGCTATTGTGCTTCCAAATGTGTAAAAATATAGCAAACAGAATTAAGTACAGTGTATAATACTTGAAAAATGGTAGTAAATGCATGTTACTGATTTATGTATTGACTATGCAGTATTTTACTTTATCATTATTTTAAAGCCTATAGTAATCCCTCTATCAAAAGTAAAAAAATAAAGTTTACTATAAAGCAGAATGTTCAGTTGCCCTGGTAGCTTCCTCATGCATCTTGAGCTCACTGTGTCTTTTAATTGTTTCAGAGGCCATGCCGAGTGATCGACACATACCAGCTAGTTTTGTGGAAGCTGCTCTATGCTGTTCACACAATGAAACTGCCTAGTGATGCTTCTCACAAAATGTGCCAACACCTGCATGTATATATTGTGTGATTAGTAAATCAAGGTAATTAGTTTAAGCATAACCTCACAAGGTTAACACTTTTGTGGTTAGGACACTTCATATCAATTCTCCTCACATTTTTAAAGATGCCAGTTTCAAAGTTTAGGAGATATAAGGTGGCTAAGCAGTAGAGATTCTCATCAAACACAAGTGTTGGCAGAATGGTGACCCTTAAGTTTAGCTGCTATGGAAGACAACCTAAGACCCCACCTCAAAGACTTAGAGAATTCCTGAAATGGGTAAGGAGTGAGGCCTACCTCTTGGGCTTTGGGATCCACTAATGTATATTACATATGCCTAGCCTATTAAAGCACTCTCCTTCAGAACCCAGCCCAGTGGAGCCTGGAATCTTAGAGCCTCTGCAGTCAGTTCCCTTTGTACATCAGTGCAATAACATCCTCCCAGATACCTACTTTCATTTTGGAAGAACTTAATCTGAGAGAGTCAATTCTTTTGATATGATAAACTGCCTCAAAAACCTACTTAAGGGGTGGGGGATTTAGCTCAGTAGCAGAGCACTTGCCTAGCACGCGCAAGGCCCAAAGTTCAGTCCTCAGCCCTGAAAAAAACAAAAACCTTCTTATAAGGGATTTTTCCATATACACAGTAATTTATCTCTAGTGTATAATCTAGAAAATCATATTTCTTACCATGATCTCCAAACTCTTCTATTTTAACTTCCACTCTGGATGTTTCCACAGTTTCCTAACTTGAGGCAAATATAGTTTTACCCTGAGAAATTGCTTTTTCTCATACTTGCCTTTCAAAAAAGCAAGTATGTATTCATAGCACTTAACACTCAGTGTTTGAAGATGGAGCTGATATCCATCATTTTTATAGGCACCGCACCTCCCAGATCAGGATATCCTGCTTTTTAAAATGTTTGGTTCACAGAATATCCTCCATCCTTCTTTCTCCTCCATCTGTCAACCTCTCTATTATTCCTCCTCATTCAACAGAGATTTGGGCACCTGACTTACAATATTTATATTAAAACTGGCTTCATGCTGGATATTTTTAATTTCTATTGCAATTTCTAAGTGAATAAGTCATTCCTGACTTCTTCATTGCTAAGCACCCTTGGACACTCCGTAGACCCAACCCACCTCCTTAATCCCATCGAGTATTGTAATTGAAGATGGCTAACTCATTTCTTAAAATCTCCTTGCCAAGCTTACATCCAGCTTTCCTATGGGACTGATAGTTTGTTTAACTACCCCCACACAGTCTTCTACAGCTGACTTAAGGCTTGCAGATCATCCTCGCTCTATCATCACTCTACCTTCTTCATTCTTTGTTTTTTTAGAGAAAATCAATTTGACTTATTTTTTAATCTGTCTGTTGTTTTTCTGACAGCTGTATACATGGTACTGGGGTTTGAACCTGGGTCCTCACACATGCCACCCAAGCTCCTTACCCATTTGCTTTAATTTCTTATCTTAGTCTACTCCTCATCATTTTAGGAAATAGTATGTCATTAAGACAATTGAATCTGAAGCCACATCTGGGTTCAAATTCATCTCTGAACCTTCCTTGATGGTTACCTCTTGATGGTTACCTTTGTGCTTAGATTCCTGCTCCCTAGATTTCTCAGCTACTGTACTTATTTTATAGGGTTGTTTTTTAATCTTAAATTACTAAATTTTGGCAAAAATATAAACTCCCTTGTTTACTGAATTTTTTACCACCTTTGTGTCAAAACTTATAACTTGAAATGTGTCATTTTAACCATACCTGTATCCATCTAGCTCATGTCTGTGGTAACAACTTACATATTTGGTACCACCACAAATTCATGTTAACAAACCTAAAGTTTTATTCCATGGCTATTCTAGTATTTCTCTCTCCTTTTTTTTTTTTTTTTTTTTTTTTGAGAGAGAAGGGGGCGGAGAGTAGAGATGAAAGAGAGAATCCACTTTATTATTTTTTCATCTGGTCTTTGTTTTTCTGACACTTAGTTATTTACCTAGTGCTGGGGTTTGAACCCGGATCCTCGCACATGGCAGGGAAGCAATTGCTTCAATTGCTGCAATTGCTGAGCCACTGCTCCAGCCCCTATTCTAATATTTCTTTTTTTCAACCTTCTCTCAACTCTCCTTCAAAACTAATTAATTTGTTCACTCTCTCCAAATTCCTGCCCCTTAATGTTTCTTCCACTTCTCAGTTAAATGATGTTTCCATCTCTACATAAAACAGTTAAAGGGTGATGGGTGATTGGCATGAGTTCTGCTAACTGACCCTCCATTAAACAAACTTCTGATTGCCCTTGTAATTATATCTCACATCATACTTCCAATCATAATTTGTATCCTCTTGTAATAGAAGGGATGCCCTCCTAACTATGCACGATTAATTCTGCCACTTATGTTTTGATATATCTCTCCCATCACTTAGGATTATATGTTATTTGTTGTTTGTTTGTTTGTTTCTGTATTTATGAACTACTGTCTGTCAACTGAATCCTGTCTATGGCCTTTCAATATTTTCACCAATCTTGTTGCATAAGAAAACAACAAGCAAGCACCCATCTCTGGTCTTGGACACTTACCCTGTCTCTTTATTACACTCCTTCATGAATGTTTCTGGAAACAACCACCTCTCCTGATTCTTCTTTCATCACTTCTCAATCACTGCTCAGTTCACTTCAGTTTAGCTTCTGACATATGGACTCACCAAAGTCATCTTTGTAAATTCAGTTTTCTTGCTCTTTGATTCCTGGGCAGCATTCACAGATTTTTTTTTCTCTTAGAATAATTTATTCACCTAACTTCAGTGATACTATGCCCCCTCTGCATCTGCATACTTACTAATTATTTTCTCTCTTTCTCTTTTAAAGATACATTTTTATCTGTTCATCTCTTGAAGAGTTGGTTTCAGGTTCTTTTCTTGACCTCTGCTTTCCCTTTCTAAAATTATATATACTTTGCACTTTCATTAATATTTGAAATTCAAATGATTCATTTTGTATATTTAGTTTATATCTTCTTTAAAAGTCTAAATCTTTACATCCACTTGGAATCTATTCTTGGAAGCTTCAGTATAACTTTAAAGTTATATATATATATGTATATATTAAACTCAAGATCATTGTCTCTGAACCTGGGTTTTCTTCTGTATCCCTTTTCTAAATTAATGGTAACAACATTTATCTAGTTGTGCAAGTCAAAATCCAAGAATGGTTACATTGTTTTTCTTCCCCACATTTTCTATGTTTGACACATTTTAATTTTCTTTAAATCATCCACCAATGTATCCTGATTTTATTTCCTTCTCTACATTTGTATTTGTTAGTCATTATTCTGGGTCACATCTCCTTTCATCTATATAGTTTATATGACCTCTGAACAAATTTCTCTACATCAGCTCTTGCCCCTGTTCATTCAATTCTCCTAAATATAACCACAGCAAACACTTGTCTTCAAAAGACAAAATTCATTGTGTTAATCCATTCCATGTCCTGCTCAAAACTTTTCACTATCTTCCAAATGCTTCAAAAATAAATGTTACATCCATAACAAGGCCGAGAAACTAAACCATGATATCCTGTGGTAAAGGTCTTCAATATTATTTCAGAGGAAGCTTTGAAATTTTCTTTGGTTTTCTATCATTTTGGTCTTCACAAATGTGGCATGTCTCACTCCACTTTAGAAAAGGAAAGTCTCATTTTCCCCTTGCCTGAAACATTCTTTTCTTACATTTTCACCTAAATCCTTCCAGCATTTTAGTTTGCTTTATTTAATGGCATTTTAGTTTGGTCAGCAGCACTTTAGTTTAGTTAACAGCACTTTTAACAATTACAATTGTACATATAAAGGCATGAAATTAATGAGACTTCTCTTAAATAACTAAAACCTTTCTTTGTATAGTGAATAGCTTTGCGCAGTGGCAGTATCGTAGCCAATGAGGTTTATCCGAGGAGCGATTATTGCTAATTGAAATCTTTGTAGAGTGAAGACATCTATTTTTACTTCTATTGTCTTCATAAAATGTGTTCTTTCTTCTAATTTACAAATTATTTGGTTTCAAGGTCAAGTTTAGTACTTTACATTGTGCACACTGGTGTCGGAACCAGTTAATATGATTTTTATTATCCCAACTGTCATGTTAATACCCATTGTGATTTCTCAGAAGCCCTCCAATAAATGCAACCCACCACGCCCATCAACATCTATAAAGATTTATCTATAAATCTTTATATGGAACCATGAAAGACTGGGCCATAAAAATCGCCTTGATTGTAGTAATGTTGCTCAAGTAGGTAAACCTGGCTTCCAGTGATTTGTCAAATAGGCTTACCAATACTGATCCACAAAATATTTTTTACTCACTTAGTTTACCAGTCGCGAGTGAGGCAGATAGTCTCCTGCAAGGATCTATGGGAAAAACAATGGAATGAATATCTGTGAAGGTCACTCAGACCAAAAAAGAAGGATCAAGCCAAGGCCAACATTACAAGTCATTACCCCCACAGTTATCAGTCCGTCTCTCTCAAGGAGATTGCCAAAAAAAGGGGAGCAGTAAGCAGCAGCCCAGTTCACTTTTAGAAACAAAACCAAAATAAAAGCCTCTCTCACAAAAAAATTCTGAGAAACAATAAGCAATTATTCTAGTCCAATCTCTTCAGTAAAACTATCAGCAGGCCCATCAACAGACTTGCTCATCTTTTGCTATTCCGATCCAGGCAAATCTGAAATGGAAAAAATAATAATAATTTTTAATTGAGTGAAATTCTTATGGATTATTTATTATCCTATGTGGAGAAAGGTGATATGTACATATATATATATAATCAGTGTATCAATATCAGTATTTGAGTTTATGGTCAGTTGGATTCTCATTAAGAAGTAATAATCTGCCCGCTGGGTGTCACCTCTCCTCTTCAGAATTGGGTGTTTGCTGACCATCAAAAGCAATGACTTTTTATTCTGTTTGTGCTGAACCAAAACAAACAACTGTATAGACTGCTGTTGTTGTTTTTTATTTGAAATGAGGTGTTTTGGTGTCCTTTCCCCCGTCATTTGGCCTGTCCATCCTTCTCTTGCCCTGATATTGGCTCCAGCAGACTACCGAAGGTCCTCCTACCGCCACCTCTGCCACCGCCACCACCACCACAGCAGCAGCAGCAGTGCCTGCACGGCTCCGCTCTGACCTGTGAAGGATGGGGACAAGGCCAGAGCTAGCGTCTACCATGGCCACACGGGAGCAGCGTGGGCCCTCAGCCCCCAGGGGCTTGCTGTGCATGTGGCTTTTTTTTTTAAACACAGTGGTGAGAAAGCTGCTCTAGTATCATGTGTTAAATCCAGATAAGATGTAATGCTATACAACATACTCCTTTTTTAGAGATATTGTGGGAAGGGGAAGGGAGGGATAAGGGTGGGTAATTGGGGGGCACTCCTGGGGGTAATTGTAATATCCGAATCTATACATATTTTATATTATTTTGTTAAAAACTTGTATGGTTGTTCAAAAATAAAAAAAAAAATAAAAAAACACAGTAATTAGACTAGACGTCAGTGTTTTAACTGCCCCTCTTCTCTCTCCTCTGCTCTTCTTTCTCTTCTCTTTCCCCCTCTCAACCAGATCACCTCCTCCTTCCTCTCCCCTCCAAAGGAGTTGGGATTCTGAACTCCTTTAGCTTCTCTCCCTCTCCCACTCCTCTTCTCCTGCTGTCAGATGGATTTATTCCTTTTTAAAACAGTGAACATCGGAAATGAGACTGTGGGTTTTTTTAAATTTTTTCCTTGTTGAGTTTTTGAGCAACCTCATGTCCCCTTCCCAGGTAGCTTCTTTATTTACCTCTTAGAACTGGAATGGATGGGAGGGAGAGAACCATATTTCAGCATGCTTTGTTTTCTGATACAATTACACAGCAAGGCTTTAATGCCATCTGGGCAGGTAAGCTTCTGCACCTTTGCAGTGCTCAGCTGTATTTTTTTCTCTCATCTTCTATTTTTTCTTCTCCCCCTCCTCCTGTCTCCTTTCTGCTGGCCTCCTTTTTCTCTTTCTTTACCTTTCTCAGATTATTCTTCCAGGTTTTTGTAATAAATTTATATTTTGTAAAAGGATTTTGTTGTACCAGGTTTTGCATCTTCACTGAATCTGACCGACTTTGATTTTCCTCTCCAAAATCAGGTTTTTGTTCTTAACATTTCTCCCCATCATGTCCAGTCACTGTTGTGGTTTTGGCACCATCAATATCAAATGTACAAATGGTTCTTGCTAACCAACACCAGGTATATCTGATGTTCAGATGAGTTCCAATAAAATAATTTTTTCAAAAAAAAGAAGTAATATTTTCCATTAACACTATTATTTTCCAAAAATCTTGAAGGCAGCCTCTGTTCATTCAATTTTAGCAGAGTTTCCTAATTTCCAAACTCCCTGTTCATATACTTCATGTGCGCTATTAAATTCCTCAATGTTATTTTTCTCTACTTTATAATGTTTGCATATATTTACTACTTTGTATTTTATTCTATTCTATCTCAGAGGAAGAAATTCTATACTAGTGATATCTTCCCTCTGGCCTTTCCTAATCCAGTCATTACCTTAGCAATCCCTTTCTCTCAACAGTTTCTTTGCTTAAACAGCTCTTATAACCCCAGGTGACTATTTCCTCAATTCTTTTCTTTCATCACCAAGTTTAATGCCTGAAACATCATTGTAAAATCTGGTTGCAACAAAGCTCTCATTGAAGAATTTATTTACTGAATAAAAATAGCTGTTTTTTATTACATTGACATGATGTAAAGAATGAATAATAAATCACAATCAAAATATAATTGATAAATTATTTTGCAGTGCTTAAATCAAATATTAATACATGTAAGGTTAACCTGAAACACCAATTATATTCAATGAACATGTGCCAAAGATTAGGAGTCTTCTGGATGTGTCAATGAGGGTGTTTCTAGTAATGATTGACATGTGGGACAACAAACTAAAAGCAGAGACCCTCCTTAAGTTTGGGCAACACTGTCCAATAGGTTGGAGGCTTGTGTGGAATAAAAGCTGGAACAACAAGGAAGCAGCTGCAGATGCCTCTGATTCTTCTTGAATGGGTTCTTGATTGCTTCTGTGATCTTCTGAGGACGTCAGGCTCCAGATCCTTACGCTTCCCAAGTGGACTGTGCCAAGTGATCCTATGGTGGGTTTCCAGTCCTTCAGTCCAGACTGGGATAATGTCTTTGATCTGGTTGATCTGAGGGTTTCACTTTCCTAGACTGCAAAACCACTGGCTTCTCCAGCTTCCAGCACTGCTGCCTGCAGGTGGCCGTTGTGAGATTATGCAGTCTCTGGTTGTGTAAGCCAATTTGATAAATTCCTCTCTCTCTCTCCCTCATCCTCTCTCTCTCTCCATATATATATATATAGTGATGGAAATTGTTATAAATATCCTAGTTCTGGTATTATGCTATAGTTATGCAAGTTGCTACTAGTGGACAAAGTTGAATAATTGGTACATGAGATCTCTCATATTATTTCTTACAACTACATGTAAATCTACTATTATATCAAAATTAAAATTTAACTGAAGAAAGTATAAAAAAAGCAGTTTCAACTACTCAGGTGAAAGAAAATGATCCATATGTATGTTTTGTCACAAATGCAAGGATTCCCCTCTTTTCTAATACTGAATTATATTCAATTGTATATATATATCTAATTTAATTTATATAATTAGTCTGGCAATGATAACTTAGTTTGGTTTCCACATCTTGACTATTGTGGATGATGTTGCAGTGAATACAGAAATGCAGTTATCTTGTTGAGATTCTGACGTTGTCTTTTTGGATGTATATTCAGAAGTAGGATTGTGGCATCATAAGTTTGTTCCAGTTTTAGCTATTTGAGGAGTCCCCAGAAGTCTTATACAGCTGCCATACCCTTTCCCTTTCCCACCAACAGTGCTCAGAAGTTCCAGAATCTGTTCAAATCCTTTGCCTACATTTTAATTGGGTTATTTTGTTTCTGTTTTTGTTTTTTGGTTTTGGTTTTGATTTAAATTTGTAGGAGCTCCTTATGTATTTTTGAGATTTTTTTTATTGAACATGTGGTTTTTCAAATATTTCCTTCCATTCTGTATCTTGCATTTTCTGCTCTATCCTTTGTTGTGAAGAAACCTTCTATTTGAAGTATTACCACTTATCTATTTTTGCTTTTGTTGTCCGTGCGATTAGTGTCATATCCAAAAAATCATTGCCAAGGCCAATGTCAAGAAGCTTTCCCTTTATTTTTTCGTCAGGGAATTTTATTATTTCAGGTCTTACATTTAACTTTTTCATACATTGAAGTTGATTTTAGTTTTTGTTCATAAACTAGGACTAAGTGAAATAAGTCAGTCACACAAGGACAAATACTATGTGATCTCCCTTACATGGTTGTCTATACTAGCCAAAGTCCAAGAAACTCAGAATATAATAGTAGTTTCCAGGTGTTGGTGTTGGGGATGGAAAGAAAGTTGTTCAATAGGTACAAAGTTTCAGTTATTCTAAATGAATAAGTTCTAGATATATGATAAAAACATATTTTCCAGAATTAATAATATCATACTGTACAATTCAAAATTTTCTAACAGATAAATTTCTTGTTATATGTTCTCAGCACAAACACAAAAACTAAAAAAAGAACAAAGAGAACCTTGAGAAGTGTAGAATATATCTGTCACCTTGGTTTTGATAATTATATCACAGATATTTCCATGAACGTCCAAATTTTCAAACTGTTTGCAATGAGTCTATGAAGTTCCTAGGTCAAAATACACAAAATTCAGTATTTTAGTTTCCTTATCTTTGAGGCAGAGGAATAATAATAACTGCTTCTCTTAAGCACAACCTTGTTTCACTAAGTCCTAGATTGGACACATATTATTCAACCCCACATGATCTCTAGCATACTAAGATTTCACACTGAGCACAATAATCACTTAATAAAGACCTGTCTGATTGTTTAATACACTATTGTTTAATGCACTATTTTATAAATCATTTGGTAATCAATAAGGAAGCAAATGTGTTGTATTTTATATGCAATAGCTGATTTTGTCATCTGTTGAAGGGCACCTCTGTTGGTTCCATAGCTTAGCTATTGTGAGTTGTGCTGCTATAAACATTAATGTGGCTATATCTGTTTTGCATGCTGATTTTAGATCCTTTGTATAAATACCAAGAAGCGGGATGTCTGAGTCAAATGGTGAATCCATTCGCAGTTTTTTAGGAATCTCCATATAGCTTTCCAGAGCGAATGTACCAATTTTCCATCCCACCAACAATGTATAAGTGTACATTTTCCCTGCATCCTCACCAACATTTATTGTTACTCATATTCTTGATTATTGGCATTCTACTGGGCTGAGGTGAAATTTCACTGTAGTTTTAATTCACATTTTTAATTGCTAGAGAGGTTGAACATTTTTTCATATATATGTGACCATTTGCATTTCTTCTTTTGAAAAGTGACTATTCAGTTCTTTTGACCATTATTTTTATTTGGGTTGTTTGTTTTTTTGTTTCTAAATCTTTTGAGTTCTTTTATACCCTGAATATTAATGCTATTTCTGAGGTGCTGGTGACAAAGTTTTTATTTTCCCATTTTGTAGTTTCTCTTTTAATGATCTTAATTGTTTCCTTTGCTGTGAGGAAGATTTTTCAATTTGATACCATCCTATTTATTGATTTTTAAGTTTACTTCTGCTTTGGGGGTCTTGTTAAAGAGTTCAGTTCTTCAGCTACCATGTTGGAGTGTTGGGTCTACATTTTCTTATAGTAGGTGTAGGATTCCTGGCCTAAAACCCATGTCTTTGAGCCACTTTGAGTTGAATTTTGTGCAGGGTGAGAGGTGGAGATGGAGTTTCATTCTATTACATATGAATTTCCAGTTTCCTAGCACCATTTATTAAAAAGACTGTCTATTCTTCTCTTTTGTCAAGTATGAGATAACTAATTATGCGGGTTTGTCTCTGTGTCATCTATTCTGTTCTAGGGAATCTTATTAACATATATCAACAAGTCACTAAATTTGAAAAAACACATAAAAAAGCTATTAGTAAATAACAAAGATCAGTAGAGGAAAAGGAGGAGAATAGAGGAAGAAGGGCAAATGCTGGGGACTGATTTAAAACAAGTTAAAACTCCATGTTTTTATAACTGTCACTGTGTATTCTTATGTATATCTAAAAAAGAGCCAATACAAAAGGATAAAAAAAACTTGAAGCCTTCTTGATTAATGTGGGAACATTAATATCATATTTTGGAATGAGGACTGTAAACTTTAATTTTGTTAAACCAAAGTATACTAAACTATGACCTCTGTAGCTTACATGAATATTAATTAATTCATTGATTGTTCATATAGGATTTGTCTAAGTGATGGCAAGATTGGTAGCATGTGAAATTATTCAAGTCCATGATTCTGTGCATAACAGAAAAAGGCTAGCTTGACTTTGTATACTTACGGTTAGATTTGCTAAGCAGTATTATTTCACCTACATATGTAAATGCTTGCTGCTCTTTCACCCATATTTTGTATTCTTTGCTTTCTTCCTAATTTATTTTTTCCCCTGTTATTTATGGTATTAAGGTTGCTCACAAGCTAGGCATGGTGGTACATACTTATAATTCCAGCTACTTGTGAGGATGGAAAAGGAAAATCATAATAACTCTGAGGCCAACTAGAGGTAAAGAGCTTCTGGATTCAATCCCAATGCCAAAAAAAAAAAAATAATAAAACATTGTTCATAATGTATTACTTGTCTTATGTTTTAAATTTTGTTATATACATTTGTAAGTATATGTAACTTAATTGAACCACTGTATAGCTTCATGATAATCAGAATTTTGGATGTATAGAAAGCAAGATTTACTCGGTGTCCTAGCAATTGACCTTGTGATTGTACTTGCAGGTTACACCCTTTTCTTTACCCTGACCAATTCTTGATTAAAGAACCATTCTCAATCTGGAAAGACAAGTAACACACATGAAACACTGAGGATGAAGAGAGAAAGCACTTAGTCAGCAGCATGATATCCAGCAAAGCATTCTCAACCTCATTGCCACTTATAAAACTTCAGTTTTTCTCCATGTCAACTGCAAAGCTGAATCTGCACTTGAAGTTCTAATGCTCTGTTCCCTATTCTATTTATAATAATGTCTCTTGTGTAGAGTTGGTGGAGGTAGTAAGCATAATTATATATGTAATAAGCTTTGCATGATGACTCTTCTATAGGAGTGTACAAATAGTTTCCCTTAATGTTGAGGCAGCTGTACCCAAAAAGTTCTATTTGTTTTTACAATGTGTCCCAAAAGTTCATAATTTTGTCACAGTCTATAAAAATATTGGGCAAAACTGCCAGAGGGCAACGGAAAGAGTCCAAGACATTATGCTGCAGCGTGTCACACAGCAGGCAGTTCAGGATTCTAGGTTCAGAAATCCATCCCTGGGAATAGTTCCTAGAATAGAAATAGGATACTTATTTCAAAAATTAAAACCAATCTTTTACCCGATCTCATTTTTTTCTCACCGTGCACTCATGAGAAATGAAAAGGTCAAATAAAAACAGATCTAGATCTTTGATAGTAGATTGGATAAGTGATCTATTCACAAAGATAATGTTAAATGGATCGCAAGCTTCTAGTTCCCAAGTCTTTGCAGTGCTTCCTGACTTAATGAATTAAATAATTTCTTTAGGAAGGGGCAATGATTACTGGCTGTTTTGCTAGCCCTTCTGATGCAGCAGTTTGAAAACATGGATGTTTATCTTGCATGTGTTCACAATCATGGTCACCAAGGGCTTTGGAGATTGTAATTCAAATAAACTACATAGATTCCTGAACCAAGCATTAACATTGCCAGGTTTAAATCACTTTTTATATGTAAGAGTTAGTTTCACAGGGCATATGGATTAAAACTCCCAACTCTAGTAAGTTACTGTCAAAGATTTGTGAGTATTCCTTTATTATAGAGTTTATAAGACCAGCAGTATTGTTGTAATGCCCAGACTTTTCACTTAAATGTATACTAAATAAAAGATTACTTAAAACTAATATTTTAATACCAATTTTATTTAAATTTTAAATAGTAAAGAATGCAGTACTTGGAAAGAACAATTTCCCTCATAGAATTGCATTCGTTGTCTTTAGGAATATCAAATATTCTCACTGATGTTTGTTAATTCATAAAATGTAAACTGTTCCCCATGAGTGGTAAAACCAGTTGAAATGAAATGAGGGTCTTAACATCTGCAAGTGGAAAAGATGTGGTTGTCTTTATACACAGAGATGTTAATTATCTAAAGACATACTAAAATTATGCAAAAATAACTGAAACATTATATAGTCCTCACCAACTTGTGGGTCTTGTGGCTATTGTATTAGTATAATTATATAGTTATATCTCAAAGATACTACAGGTTCAATTTCAGACCATTTCAATAAATAAAATGATGCAAAAATAAGTTAGCCATATCAATACTGTGCATATAAAAATTGGTTTAGTATCCTTCAGGCTGCAAAGTGTCCAATAGCATTTTCTACAAAGAAATATGTAGATTTAATTAAACACTTTTGTGCTAAAGATACTAATAATGTTTCATGTAGTTATAATCTTTTTTTGCTGGTCAAAGTTTCAGCCTCAGTATCAATGCTGCTAACTTAGTAGAGTGGTGGCTGCCATTGTGACAGTTTCCTTAAACGTGGTAGCAATGATGCTTGCTGAACTGATCATCTCTTTCTTGAATGAGTGGTTTATAAGTAGAGTGAAAAGCTGTTTAATGGCATTTGACCCATAGTGAACCTTTCCAAATTGGAGCCAGTCCTGTCAAACACTTGCCATTATGTTACGAACTAAGATTATGTAATATTCTAAATCCTTTGTTGTAATGCAACAAGATTTACAGCATTTTCACTGGAGTGCATTCCATCTGAAGAAACCAGTTTCCTTTTTCATCCATTAGCAACTCCTCATCCGTTCTGATTTTCTCATGAATTGTAGCAATTTTGCTTCATCTTCAGACTCCACTTTTTTACCCAGTTCTGTTGAGTCTTCTATCACATTTCCAATCACTTTGTCCACCAAAGTTATGAAACTTTCAAAGTTAACCATGAGGTTTTTATCCATTGTGCCAATTCCTGTTAATGTTGATATTTTGACCTCCTCCCACGAATCACAAATATTCTTGATGGTCTCTAGAATGGTGACTCTTTCCTAGGACATTTAAATTTTATTTTTCCCAGATTCAACAGAGATGGTAGCTATAGCCTTATAAAATATATTTCCTGAATAAGAAGATTTGAAAAATCAGAAAGACTCCTTAATTCATGGGCTACAGAGTTCATGTAGTATTAGCAGATATGAAAATGATATTAGTATATACAATAAATATCTCCATAGGAGTTTTAGGTGACCAATTGCATTATCAGCAGGAGATAATATTTCGAAAGGAAATAATTTTTCAAAGTAACAATTCTCCAACAGTGAGCTTAAATATTCAGTAAAACATGCTATAAACAAAGATGGTATCATTCAGGTTTTGTTCTTCCATTTATAAAGCACAAGCAGAGTACGTTTAGTTATTAAGAATCCTAGGATTTTCAGAAGAGCACATGAGCACCAGCTTCAACTTAATGCCACTAGCCATATAAGACCAAAACAAGAGTCAGTCTGTCCTTTGAAGCTTTGAAGGCAGGCACTGAAGTCTTCCTAGGTATGAAAGATCTAGATGGTGTTTTGTTCCCATAGAAATCTGTTCATCTACACAGAAAATCTTTTGTCAGTGTCACCACCTTCAATTTTCTTAACTAGATCATCTGTGGAGCTTGCTACAGCTTCTATGTTAGCACTTTTGCTTCCCTTTGTGCTTTTATGTTATAGAAACGGCTTCTCTCTTTAAATCACACAAACCAACATTTGTATAGCTTAAGATTTTTCTTCTGCAACTAACTTACATCTCAACCTTCCCAGCCTTGAAGAGAATGAGTCTTTCTCTGATAAGATCTTGACTTATGATCTTCTATCTAGGTCACTAAAATTTTCCCTAACAATATTAAGACTTTTTCACATTTTTAGCATCCATGTATTTACTGGACTAATACTTTTAATTTCACTCCAAGATGTTCCAGTTGCACTCACAACTTGGCTGCTTGCTTTGGGGCTATCTTATCTTTCAACATAACTTCCTCACTTAACTCATGAGTTAATATGAGAACTGTGATTCTTCATTTTACTTAGAAACTATGGTAGGGTTACTAATTAAAACATTGTAATTTTGCTATGTCTCAGAGAATTGGGAGGATGACGTGTCATTGGGTTGGTCAGAATACACACAATATTTTTTAAGCTTGCACTTTTATGTGTGTGTGACATCACATCAAGAGTCACTAATCAGAGATCATCATAACAGATACAATAATGAAAAAGCTTGTCCTATTGAGAATTACCAAAATGTGACACAGAGACCCAAACAGCACATGCTGTTGGAAGAATGGATTTGCTCAACACAGGGTTGCCACAAATCTTCAGTTTATGAAATATGCAATATTTGTGAAGCACAAAGTAAATGAAACAAATTATGTCTGTTATTTTTATTATAATAATTATTAGTAGTAATAGTAGTATCATAACCTGAGATTAGTTCATTATTGTACTAGTTCATTTATTCCTGGAGACACTCTATTAATTATTTTAATTTCCTGTTTTACTGATGAAGAGTACAAAGTTAAATGGTTAAGCATTTCATTCAAAGTCACATAGATTTTAAATGGCACTGTCAAAAAATATCCAAACCTGTGATGGCTCTACTTTCTGGTCTTACTAACCTAAATCAAAGTCTCACAAAAAGAGGACCATGTCAGTAACACGCATGATTAGAGCCTTTGAATGAAGAAGGCACATAGGCCCCAGGACAATGCACTTTGACACCTTTAGTCTTTCCAGGACTTCCCAGGTCCTGCTGGTATTCTCTCATTTCATTTAGTTATCAAAATGAATTATTAGTTAAAAAAAAAAAAGTTTGCCAGTCTTGTATAGGAAAACTAAAACATAGCAACTTTTCAAGGTCAACAGGCTAGCATGTCGTGAAGCTTGGAACTGAAGTTATAGTCTGCTTTCTAACTCTCTTATTAAGCAAATGTATACCTGCATCCGTTTTCTGTGCTAAAAAAACTTGGGCTCTAATATCATACTAAATGAATTGTAAATGATAATTGTGTGAACATTTACATTCTCTGAAAGTTTTCCCTTTTGTTTGCTTTTTGTCTGTTTTGCTAGCTTTGCTTTGTTCCTTGGGGAAATACTTTTTATTTTATTTTTATTTATTTGTTTTTATTGGTACCATATTGTCTTACATAGTGAAGGTATTCTTTGTTACACATTCATACAATCTTCCTTAATGACAATGTAACTTGGACCCAATCCTCACCTAGGATTTCCACCCCACCTCTGCCCACCCCCTGGTTTCATACCTCCATGTGTTCTCTCTTTAGTTACAGATATGAACATATTTATATATATGTAATAATTTCTTTTAATTGTCTAGTCTTAAATGCCTGTATGAGTATTATTTAGCTTCTCTAGAGTGTAAAATATTTTAAAGAATATTTATAGCCCTGGTTTTCCCTCCCTATCCTTCTCCTCTCACCTCTCCCCCACACTTCAAAAATGGACTTCCCCCAAATCCTGTATTATTCTGACTTTGGTAAATTTATTACATAACTTTGACTAGCTTTCAACATATCCTCAGTTTTACTCTAGCTTCCACATATGAGAGAAAACATTCAACCTTTGAATCTCTGAGTTTGACTTATTTCACTCAGCATTATTTTTTTCCATTTGCAACCATTTACCTGAAAAAGCCATAATTTCAATCTTTTTTGTGGCTGAATAGAATTTCATTGTGTATAAACACACACACACAGTTTTTGGATGCATTCATTCAGTGAAGGGCATCTGGATTGATTCCATAATTTAGCTATTATGAATTGTGCTGCTATAAACATTGATGCAGCTGTGTCACTATAATATGCTGATTTTATATCTTCTGGGAAAATAATAAGGAGTGGAAGAGGAAAGAGCTGGATCATAGAGTGGTTTCATCCCTAGTTTCTTTGAGGAGTCTCCATACTGCTTTCCAAAGTGTCTGTGCTAATTTACAGTCCCATAAACAGTGTGTAAGTGTTCCTTTTTCCTCACAGTCTCTCCAACATCTGTTGTTGTTTGTATTCTTCATCTTTGTCATTCTGAGTGGAGCGAGGTGGAACCTTAGTGTAGTTATAATTTGCTTTTCTCTCATTGCTAGAGATGTTGAACATTTTGTTCTATATTTATTGGCCTTCTGTATTTCTTCTTATAAGTTTCTGTTTAGTTCTTTAGCCCATTTATTGATTGTGATGAATGTGTTTTTTGGTATTAAGTTTTTTGAGTATTTTTGTGTATTCTGGATATTAACCATTGTTGGAGGAGTAGCTGGCATGATTTTCTCCCATTCTGTAGCTTCTCTCTTGAAATTCTTGACTAATTCCTTTTTGTTTGAAATGGATAACAAACTTCCCTTTGCTCCCTAGTTTTGTTGGTTGGTAATCTTTCAATTGCTCATTGGTCATGAGCACTTATTATGATGAATAAAAAGAAGGAAGAGTGTTTGATGAGAGAGAAAAAACTGTAGAGGAGAGAGAAATGTGTATATTCCTTCCTGAATGGAAAACATGACAGACAGCCCATGAGGGACTGTTGCAGTGTAGATTATTTCCCTGATTCTTATTAATGCCCAAGACAGACAACCAGACCTGAGAGATAAAGACTATTTGGGTTAGCAAGGAAGAATTCCCTGCATCATAAAAACATTCCTTAAGTTCAAACTTAGCAAAGAAGTGAGGGTGAATCAAGAGAGTGATTTATGAATTGTAAGACAACGTAAAAAATAATTCTCCCTTATAGGTGTGTATATGTATCACACTAAAGGCATAGAATAGATAGCACAGAATTTGACAGTTACAACTACTAAATAAATTACAGCTATTTTATTGATATTCTATCATGAATGTTTGTTTTGTGGAACAGACCACTAATAAATGCTGAGAGTAACCTCTTTTAATCGTAAATCTTAACATTATAGCTGCCTTTATTTCTTTCATTTTGCTCTATTTATCCTTAATATCTTCTCATATTTTCTTTTTGGACTGTCTGACTGGTTGTCTTCTTCCTATAACTCCCCTAAATAATGATTATCAGTCTTGTAATGTAAATTTTGCAAGAAAAGTTGTACAAAAAATTTTTGAGACATAATGAAAAGCAACTTTTTATAGAGTTTGATACTTTTATTTTAAATTGATGTCTATATATTGTGTCAATAAACATTCTATTTTAGTAGTACCATTTACTTCCAATAAAATGTTTATTAAAATATATTTGTATTACATATAATAAAATCATACATACACATCCTTTTGTGTCCTTACAGCAGATAAAACTAATGGAAGTATCTAAAGTGGATGAGAAATAGTCTGTGTGTGGCTCAACTGTAAGAAGCTCATAATTCTTCTTTTACTGTTAGGCCTTCATGCCGTTAAACTGTTAGTTATTGCTCTTGCTGACAAGGGCAACAGAGGAGTGACATTTTACATCTCAAAACAAATGCATTAAATTTAATAATGTTTTTCTCATATATTGTGTATGTCCAGTGCCAAATATTCCATTTTCATATTTTTCTAGCTCTTGATTTTCTAACATGTCTAGAATTAATATACCCATAAATGAGATAAATATGTGTAAATATAATCTGTGTTTTTAATTGCAATAGTATCTTCGTTTGATTTATTTATAAAAAAACTAGTAATAGAATAAAGAAAATCTAGTAAGTCATAGTAAGAACATAACAAATGCTTATTTTTTTTCTTGGTATCAATTTCCAGTATTTCTTTTTTTTAAGAGAGAGAGAGAATGATTCAATTTTTATTTATTTTTCATCTAGTCTGGTTTCTCAGACACCCAGGGGTATACGTGGTGCTGGGATTTGAACTCAGGCCCTCACACATGCCAGGCAAGCACTCCAACAGCTGAGCCACTGCTTTAGCCCACCTGTGTTTATTTCTAAAAGGAAATTAAAAGTAGAAAAAATAGAAATTATGGTAATAATTAAAATGATCCCGGCTTCACTTTTTATTTTTAATTTTTTGGTCTTTTTCCTCTATTTGTTTTATCATTTTCCATTTGTGTAATCTATAAAGAGGCAACAGAAAAGAGCCATGTTCACCAATTCCCTATCAATTTGGAAAGGGATAAATTTAGAAATTTTATCATCATATAATTTTAAATGTAATTTGTTAAATGTCAAGTTTTATATATGTTAATTTTTCTTTTTTTTTAGTATTCCTTATATTTTCTGTGAAAATTTAAGATACAGTTCTGATCTAAGTTGTTGCATTTCCACTGACTTATAATTCAGTACTTGTAAACTGCATTGTTAATTCCTTTTCCTGTGCATTCATTCACTTATTAAAAGTGCCAATTTTTTTTTAAGAGAGAAGGACAGTGAGAGAGAGAGAGAGAGAGAGAATCAATTTTTATTGAGTTTTTCACATGGGTTTAGTTTCTCTGACACTTAGTTGTGTACGTGGGTGTTGGAGTTTGAACCCGTGTACTTACACATGCTGGGCAAGCGTCATAACCACCGAGCCACCGCTCCAGCCCAGAAAGTGGCAAAATTTTTAATACAGCAGTTCAACATTATCAAGAGTAATTAAATGTATTACAAATATAGATTCTTCATTTGTTTCCTGTGAAATAATCCTAAAATACCTATGGTTTGTTTTCTTAATCATCTCTTCAATGAGGGATCTGCAGAAGCCTCTTTGTATGGGGCAACTCTGTCCTAATGAAGCGAGCAGACATTTGCATGATATGCTTCTGTAGTTTGAAATATCTAAGAAATGATGGGATTGCACCTGTTTTTGCTTATCATCCAAATTGCTGCATTTTATAATGTGATTTTCATTGAATTATTTGATGACTATCATAATTGTCAAGAATCTTCTGTTCTTCATCATTGATATTGCCTTGATTTCTTATCTTGAACTGTGTCTTTCCTGTTAGAATTTTAGCATTTAAAAGAATTCTCAGAAGACATGATGTCTCTGTGCTTCTCATTTCAAGTGTTTGACTTGCTTATCATAAAGGTTAGTGATTTGTCTAGCTTGGCAGAGGGAAGGGCTTTAGAAAAAGGGAAGGATATTTTTCCAAAATGTCCCAAAGAAGTCAACATTCATTTCTTCAGACTAACCCAGATAATGGAATTGTAGAAGTTAACCTGTTCTTGGAGAGTTTTTATATCCACACTGATATGGATGTTTGAAAAATAAAGTACGTTGAGCATTTTTACAAGAGTGAAAGGCTATGACCAATTTCTTATTCTCATTGATGCCCTTCTTATGTTTAAACTTGAAATATGCAATGAAATTCTTGATATTGTTGTTTCTCAAGGATTTCTGAACCTCTTGAGCCATAAATTTGACCTAAAAAATATAGAACAATCAATCAATGAACTAACTAAATCCCATTTGTTGAACTTTAATTTAAAATTTAGTACTTTTAATATAGTTCCCTGGTAGAGCACTTCCTAGCACATGTAAGGCCTGGCTTCAATACCCAGTACCATTAAACAATATTAAAGGTCAACATTTTTATTTTACCATGAAGATCTTTTCAAGCCATATCAATAGCAGACATCAATAGCTCTTTGAAAATTCTGAGATATCCAGGCAAAATTAAGCCCAAGCTTTGGAGTTAATCATCAATGAGTACTGTAATAATTGTTTTAGTAACAAACTTTTCATTTAGCATCCTATGATTTCTTCATCTTTTCTAGAACTTCAGAAGCCACCTTCTCTGGAAAGAAGCTTTTGGACTAACCCTGGTATTCTTTTATATAAAGTGTCCCCCAGAAGCTCCCGTGTTAATTTAGAGATATTTGTTAGTGAAATAATTGAATTGTGAGAGGTGTAATCTAATCAGACCATTCTAGTTTTAATGGACGAACTGGGTGTTATCTCTAGACGTTGGGGCCATGCTGGAAGAGGTGGGTCACTGGGGGCAAGTGCCTGGAGGGTTATTCCCTGCAGCTTCTTCCCTTTGCATCTCTCTGACATCCAGGAGTAGAGTTTCTCCACCATGCCCTTCTGTCAGGATGTTCTGCCTTACATTGGGCTCAGAGGAATGGAGAAAAGCGACCATCAACTAAACCTCTGAAACCATGAGATTAGATAAACTTTTCCATCTATAAGTTGTTTTTATTGGATATTTTGGTCACAAGGCGTGAAAAACTAATATATGTTCCTGGACCTTGGGACTTCTTGCAGTGTTTACCACCAAAGATCAATGCTACATTTCAGACTGGATGGACAATAGCATTACCAAAGCTCCATCTGCACAAACATGGTCTGTGTGTTAATCATCTTTTGTTGTTGTGGCAAAATACATGATATTATCAACGTAAGATTAATTTTGGCTCATTCTTTCAAGCTTCAGTTCATGGTTGCTTGGCACCCTGGGACAAGTCAGTGAGTATATGATGGTTGGAACACATGGCAAAGGAGGACTATTTACTTCATGGTAGTCAGGAAGGAGAAAGAGAGAAAGCGGGAGATGGTATTTCAATTTCTCTTTTCAAAGGTACAACTCAAATGACCTAATTTTTTGCATTAGGTCACACTTCCTAAAAGTTTCACCATTTCCTTATAGTGGAATAGGCTAGCAACTTATCTTTTACACACAGGACATTTGGAGAACATTTATACAAACATTGCAGTCTGATGCTTTGAAACACTTCATCTGGGAAATGTCAATAAATGTAAAATACCTTCAGGCAATTCACCTAACCATTGGAAATTATTTCTGCTTTTCCTTGCTACAAGATACACAAGAGTAGGCAGTGCCCATATCATTGATAACTGCAAGTGCCTCAGACATGGTACAGTGGATGAGACTGTGGGTCTGCTGAGCAGAAAGGCTGGGAGTCACTGAAAGACCCACTGCTGTTCTTTATCTCTGTTCAACAGAAGACTTTTGTCCCAGATGTCTGCTAAATTGCAGTAGAACAAAAGAACAAAAGAACTACAAGATATAATTGTAAACCCCTAAAATTTTCAATGTTCCTTTTTTTTTTGTAATGTTCCTTTTTTAAAACATTCTCAATGAAGTTTGTTAGTAGCAATGTAAACCGGTTACAATAAAGATACGAAACAAATTTACCTAATGAATACATTTTAAATCACTATTAATTGCCTGCAACAGCTGACAGATACATTTCAAAACGCAACAATATTAATGCCCTTTGTAGATTAATTGTAAACATTATAACAGCTTTGAGTCAAATCTCCATTAATACTTAAAAAGTACAAATATAAATTAACTCAGTTTCAAAAGTCTTTGTAACATAACAATTTTAAAAGAATTGTTTAATTTACTTTTAGCATTTACGCTTTAATTTTTTTAATTTTTTTTGAACAACCATAAAACCATACAAGTTTTTAACAAAGTAATATAAAATGTGTATATAATCTGGATATTGCAATTACCCCCAGGAGTGCCCCCCCCAATTACCCTCCCTTATCCCGCCCTTCCCCTTCCCACAATATCTCTAAAAAAAGTATTAGGTTGTAAAACATTATTTCTTATCTGGATTTAACACATGCTAATAGACCAACTTTCTCACTGTCCAGGGTCTAGTCCCCACCTCCACAGATGAGTGGAGACAATTGACCCTTAGTTCACTGGGTTAAGCTGAGGTAGGCTATGAAAACAACCCGGATGTCCCTCACTGGATGAATGGATCCAAAAACTGTGGTACATTTATACCATGGAATATTACACAGCAATTAAAAACAATGATATTACGCTTTAATTTTTTAAAAAAATTAGAACAGCACATGTTTTCTGACTTATACATGAAATTTACATCCAGATGTCTTTTCTACCAAATACTTTTTCTTTCTTTATTATCAAGATTTTAATTTTCAGTCCTGGCTGGGTTCTTCTTTCTTGTCAACTCTCTCTTTTACCTTACTAAAATAGTTCTCATGGAAGGAAATATAACCTTGGTATTGCAGGAACTGATCACTTAGCAAATGTGAACACTGATCAAGATTCTCAGATAATGTAGCATAAGCTATCCTAAACTAAATGAAAATTGATTTAAAAATATTTGTAAAGTAAGGGCAGGTATCCTCTCTTAGTTGTTCTCAGAGATTTGTTTTACATACAGCATTTGTGTCTAACTAATTCAACTATCAATGTACAATTAACAGCTCCCATTACATTTACATTTCCAGTATTTTCGTCTTCACGTTGAGGCTAATATGAAGTCTAAATTTGTTCCAAAAGGATATGCTACATATATTTGTGTATGCTGATTTTTTTCATTAAAAAGTTTTTCTGATGATGCTGCACATACATTCATAAGTTGCCTTAAAAATTACAAATATATCAGTACATAAAGAAACACAAAGAGAAAATTCCACTGTCATTTAATGTCAGTGATATATTGCTATTTTTAAAAAAGGAACATCCTTGCTTTGCTTTCCTCTTCAACTATCTCTTTTACATCCTTTTCGGTACATTTTTAATACTTGTGTTGTGATCTGCCAATCCAAATTCTCCTAATGTGAGAAAATTCACTGTAAGCTTTATTTTCCCATTAGTTCACATTATTTCCTCTGTCTTCACAAAATTACTGTAACACCTTCACCTGACAGTCAGAATTTAACACACTATTAGAAACAAAACTATGTAATGATTAAGATTCATATACAGACCATTTCCTCATGAGTTGACAGCTCTTAAGTGACAGAGATCAGATTTCCACCTTAAGTGTGAAAACATCTAGCACATTACTCAACAGAGAACAGATGGGCAATAAGTGTAAGCGTCAAAGCGGAATATAAATTCTTCATAGTTTCTATCTTATCACAAGGAAAACACTATCTATATGCTCATTATTTATTCTCATGAATTCCTCATCTTACAAAGTAGTAGATCAACTACAGATGTTATAAAAGTAGAGGAAATATTTTATCACTGGTTGAGAAATGACAATAGCCATCAGATTTAATAAAAAATCTATAACAATTCAGCTTCTTTACTTTTTATTATGTACAGCCATATTTATTAAAGTATTACAGCACCAAAATCACCATACATTATGCAAATATCTATCATTTTATATAAATTAACAGACTGAAAAATAGCAAAACAGCAGGAGAATATTTTACTATCCTAAAATTAAAATTAATTTATGAAGAATCAAATATATGCCAGAAATGTGAAAATGTATTATTTTACGGAATGTAAGGAAAAGACAATGATGTACAGTGCTGCGGTTGTGTCTTAACTTTTATAAATTATCATACACTACATTTTTCTCAACAATCACCTAAGAAATGCACTATTAATAAAAATTAAAAATGGAAAGTAGTTTAAATAATTGCTTACAAGGAACTCCAAAAATCACTGGATCTTAATGTCAATTGAAATCTTGATATACTTCTGTTTGAATACTATGTACAAATGTAAAAATATTGGCCCAGAGGAAAAAAATATAAAAAGTGTTTGAAGCATCACATTATCATTGTTTTAATTGATTTAAAGGAAAAGATAAAGTAAAATATTTGTATTTGGAGAAAGAAAATAACTGCAATTTTTCATTTAAATTTAGTTCATTTAAATGGAAGCCTCCCACTCATGAATGGGCTATATTCTAAATAGCAATACATAAATACATAAATCAGTTATTTGAAAATTGAAATATAATTTTTGTTTCTGTAAGGTGGTAGCTAATGGTTAAATTACATATGTGAATAGCCCCATATTTGTATTTTCTCTTCTTCTTGTCCATTTCTGGAACACCACTCTGTCGAATTAACAGGAACATCAGTGTAAATGTCCCTTCACAGAGGATCAAAAACAGTGGTATAGACTGGGATAAACCATTGGCAAATCATATAGCTGATGAGTCATAATATCTAGAATATGCAATAACTTTCAAAACTCCAAATACAGAGATGTAGCTGGAGATAAGCTTGGTGAGAGGGTGCATAATTTGCATGTATATGTATTGGGTTCACGTCCCACCATTGAAAAGTGTGAAAAGCAAAAAACCAAAGCTCCATGGAGAAATCAGCAAAAGATATGAAGAAACATTTAAACAACCAGAATCTACTGATGACAAATAAACACACAAAATGATATCTAATGTCATTAATAAGTATGGATATACATTAATGTTTCAATGTGATATCACCATAGATATTAGAACAGTAAATATTAAAAAATACAGGTGACATTGTGAAGGAAATGGACACAGTGGGACTACATAGAACAGACACTGTAGAAAGAAATTTGACAATCTCTTACCAAATTACACATATACTAAACACCTCTGCACCCAAAATTTTGGATAATTAAGTAAAAAACATATTCCATTCAAATATGTACATGAATGTGCATAGCAGCTTTTTGTTTATTTGTGTATTCTAACAGCCTCAAAGTGGAAACATCCATATGTCTTTCAATGCATAAATGTTTATAAATACTGTGGTACATTCATAAAAAGATTCTTCTCAACAATAGAAAGAAACATTGACACGTGCAACTTCCTTGATCGATTTCTATGGAATTATAATTGATGAAAGAAAAGGTCAATTTCTGAAGTTTAAATGCTTCATGGTTCCATTTATATGGCATTATATAGCAATCTCAAAAATGCTGTTGAAGAGAACCGATTAGCAGTGGTCAGGACACAGGGACTGGGCATTGGCTGGTAGATATAAAAGACAGCATGAGGGAAGAATTATATAATAGTAGTCTGCTCCACTTTTATGGTAGGTCTAGATGTAGATAGATGATAGATAATGAAATTATATAGAACCTTGTACATATATACAAATACACAAAAATATGTATAAAATGTAACAATAAAAAGTAAAAAAAAGAAGTAAACAATAAGGCCTGTGGTCACAGTACTATACTGAAATCAATTTCCTGAAATTTATGTTATACAACAATTATGTAAAATATCAGCACTGAGAAAATTTGAGTGAAAGTTACATTGAACTCTGAATAAATTTGAAACTTCTTATGGATCTATAATCATTTCAAAATAAAATGTTAAGGAAAATAACACTAAAATGCAGTAGAACTCTAGAGAATTCTACAGTTCATTCTCTAACCTCTCCAGGATCCTGAGGCTTACACACTTCAGGATGAGCATTTGGACTGTGTAGATATGATTGGTGTGTTCTGCCACTGTGTCTTATGACCACAGGTGTTACTTTTGATCACTGGTCTTCCTTTTATTTTTTTCATAAAATATTTAGTGCAACTATCATAATGTTCCAACTGTTAACAAAGGAAAATATAAATTATGAAAATAAATCAGGATTGTTAGAAATATTATTTTGATAAATTACCCAATATTTCATTTTCATTGTCTGCTAGAGTCTTAAATAAGGTGGAAACATTAACATTTATCGAAGTACAACATATCATTCAGTATAAATGGTGGTAATACATTAAAAAAAGCATTGCTTCTTGATTAAATCATGTTCATACATAGAATAAGTCATTTCAAAACCTTTGTGTTCTTTCTGGTCAAAATCGAGATTACAAATACTCGATAAACATTCCTGTTCTTCTGATATCTCTGAAAGTGATGTGCATTCTCCATTTTTTACAATGAAATCTAGGTTTATAAAACTGAACTCATAATGAATTTATATCTTCAGAAAGTTATCTGATATCTAACTTTTTTATTGCTGCCACATTCACTGATATACAGGACTTCTAAATCTTACTATTATGTAGATACATAAAGCTATTAATGAGCAGACTAGGCTTTTCTTCTCAATGAGAAATTGGTAATACTCTTTATTTCTAAAATTCATTGTTCTCTATCTCTTATGTTAATACATATAAATGATGCCCTGAACATCCCACTCATGCATGACTTACTGAAGATTCTGAGAATCAATCCTTTATTGATTGGCTCAAGAAATATTTTTATTATTCTTTAATAGATTGCACACTCTCAAGTTTTTTTTTTTCTTATTTTGATTCTAGTAGTCTCAGCTAAATGTGCTCCTCCTGGAAAGGTCAAGAATTAACTGTGCACAAGCTCTCACATGACATTGAAAATCTCTTCTTTTTTTCCAGCTCCTCAATACTTTACTTCATCTGCTTTGTTTTCTTTCACTATGGTAACTATCTGCATCTGTTTATTTAGTCTAAGGGTCAGGGAAATAGGCATATTTTTTATTAGCTCCACAACTCATGCTTTTGATTACCACTTGAGATTAAATTGAATTCATCTTCTCCTGAAATTGGGGAACCTACTATGGACTCATCAGCTATGGACAGGGGTTCAGGGTCTGGCTAAAAGTAAATAGGTTCACTTTGAATTCTGCATCTTAGGAGTGTAGCTTCTCACCTATGTGTGGCTCTTCAGGCCGGAGCTGAGATAATTACAAAGGTTTTACCTGGTAGTGTTTCCTGGAAAAAAAGTTGTCCCACACCAGACTTGGAATACAACTGAGGCACTGAGGGTCTCTGAAGAGAGTTAAAATCAAAGACATGGGCCCAGACTAGCCATGCTCTCGTGAACGTTTGCAATCCCAGACTAGTTGCCTGCACCGGGAGCCTTCAGTATGGGGGAAATTCCAGAATGCTTTCTCCACTGACTCAGTTCTGAATACTGTTTCATTCCCAGCTGTTCTCTCTCCCTCTATCCCAAGTACCTGGGTCCATGAAATTACAGAAACCTTTTACTGGCGGTTCCATCTGCAGCAAGATAATCCCTGCATCTGTGTTGATACACTGGACCCCACACCTAGTGGTATTCCTTGGGGAAAGTGGAGTGTTTGGGTAGCAGGTGCTTTCTCCATATTTATCCTCTTTCTTATACTTTGTGGTAATTGCATAAGTCTTGGCTCTTTACTTTGACTCACTGTTTTAATCACCTACCTGACACTTGGCAGCTCAGCCCTCTTCAAATCAGCTTTTATAATATATATTCCTATCAAGTAGCTGGAGTAAGCGACAAGAAGGTTGTCCACTGTTGAGTGTTCAAAGAACAACTACATAATTAAACTGGGGAAAAATTAACTACTATAAAAGTTTACATAATATCATACACTTCTATTTTACAAGTTATGTTGACTCTGGGGGAAAACCTTTCAAATTATCTAAATATAATTATTAATAAGAAGGTGAAATGCACATATCCTAGAAAGGAAAGTATAAGTTAGCTGCCACCAATTTTGTGCAACCTTCCTCAGAAGGTGTTTTTGTCAGCTTTTGCATTACTTTGACCAAAATATTGAAAAGAATAACTCATAGGAGGAAAAGTTTAGTAGGAGCTCAAGGTTTCAGCGGTCCATAGATGGCCAACTTCATTGCTTTGGGCCCAAAAAACGACAGAAAATCATAGGAAAAGGATCCAGAGGAGGAAAACCGCTCAGCTCATAGTGTGTGTTGGGGAAAGAACCACAAGAAAGACGTACCCTTCTAGGTCACGCCCTCAGTGACCCATCACCTCCAGCTGTGCCCACAGTTATACCAAGTCAGTCCTTTCAAGTTATGATGCACTTATTAGATTAGAGCTCTCAGAATTCACTCATTTCACTACTGATCATTCCTGTTTTGACAAAGGCACTTTGCAGTGACACCTATCTCAAAACCTCATATTTAAACCGTAACAGAAGGGTATGCAACATATTTATTACAACAGTATTTATCAACTGGAAGATCAATAATAAAGATGAAGAAATGAAAAGGTAATATTTCTGAAGAATACAATATTCTATAAATTATCTTATAAAAAAATTTACCTAACATGGTGCTACCCAGACATATTCAATTTAAATAAAATTTGCTTCAACTCCTAACCATATCCTTGAAGACACCTCACGCACAATGCAAGATGTCTTCGGTGGATTACATTTTCATTTCTAAGGTCCTGTTTTTCCAATATAATGTTCCCATCGTAATAGTGGTTACACTTGCAATAATGGCTATGGCTCGCTCTGTGCTTCATGTTTACCATAATGTGAAATGCATTTTTACTTCCAAGATTTAGTAACGGTGCTAAGGATTGCTTTCTAGTACAATTTTAGATTTGAGAGAAAATATAATATGTAACTTATAAATAAGAACACACTATATTCTCCATTCTTAAAAATGCCTCAGCCATGTATTTCCACAAAGACTTTCCAAGGACATGCTGCTTTCTTTGCCTGCAGCTCCATCCCCATAGATGCATTACTCAACTCTGCCCCTCCAAATCAAGTTCAGAATACATTGCTTGTATGCTGATCCATAGCCACTGTATTAACTCCAACATTAGTAAATATTTTGATATGTCAAGTAGTGTGAGAGTACAGAAAGTATGTTTATCTACACAATCTGAATATTATAATTTAATGAATTCTTAACCCAATACCACCAATAAATATAGAAGTTAATACTCCATCACTTGCTATGTGCTAGGCAATGAGACAAAGTCTCCTATTTTATTCGTTTTCATCCTTATAACCACACTTTCAGTTACTATTACTTTATATATTAACAGAATTATCAAAACAGGCTGAATTATTTCTCCACGGAAAATCACAGAGTAAAATGTTGTGAAAACACGTGTCATGGTAGAACACGTTCTTCTATCCTAAGATTGGTATTTTGGTTTTTTTTCTGTAAAACTATTTCATTAATAAGATAGAAGATCTTTTAACATCATATTTCACTCAGATCCAAAATAACTACCAAAGATCTAAGTTAGCAAGAGAAAATTTTGAATATGTTTCTATTTTTTTATTGGTGCATTATAGTTGTAAGTTGTCAGGATTTATTGTTACATGTCTGTACATGCACACAATAGAACAATGAAATTTGGCTAATATTACTCCTCAGCATTTTCTCTATCACACCCTACATCCTAACCCTTGGTCCCCTTCCTCTATTGATCTCACTTTGATTTTTTGGAGATCCACCTCCACCTGTGCTTTCCTTTTCCTTCTCCAGCTTCTGCATATGAGAGAAAATACACTATCCTTAACCTTTTGATTTTGATTATATCACTTAACACAATGGTCTGTAGTTCCATCCTTTTTCCCTGCAGTTGCTATAATTTCATTTTTTATGGTTGAATTAAACTCCACTGTGTATGTATATCATTTTCTTTAGCCATTCATTTGTTGATGGATACTTAGATACTCCTTTTTTAAAATGATATGAATATTGGGTAAATAATGCTCAATCCCAGTCTGTAATATTTGTATATGGCCTCCCAATTATTTTACTTAAGTGAAAGTAAACTGATCAGCTTTACTCCAGAGTGAAATACGGAAAATCTTCAGTCATCTCTCAGGGGCTAAATTGATGAACGGATATTTAACAAGAAGAAACATGTTGAAAGTGTAGAATATCTTTTGTTTTATACACTTAATTCTGTCTCTACTCCTACATACTTTATTAGTACTCCTCTGCCTTCTAAATAAGACTGATTGGATAGCTGATTACGGGTGTGCCTGAGCACAGATTGTGGGAAGTCTTGGTGTGACTCAGTATGTCATAAATCAAATAGCAGGTGAGTGAGTAACAGTTTTCCCAACTCACAAAATGTGATGATGAAAAACTAAGTAAATGGAGTGCACTCATTTATTAGAAATAATCAATAACAGTAATAACTTATGTGATGTTCATGAGACAGTTACACAAATACACACACATTTTCTCATTGATACATTTAAGAATATTTACAGTATAAAAGGTATTACATTAGGCAATTCAGGACATATAAATGGGGGTGGGGAGCATGCTGCTTGTCAGTTATGTAGTCTTCAAGAAGATTTTCATTCATTTCATTGTGCTTTAGTTTGTTCCTTTTTTGATGCCCTATGTCCCTGATGTGACAATAAGCACTTGGAATGGAGGAGACTGAAACCTAATCCCTGTCCTCATGGTGGTTTCTCTACAGAATTTCTTTTGAAAGGGATTCTCATATTTCCTCTTATATATTCCCGTCCTCTCTGTTGTGTGATCACTGTTTCAGTATATATTATCATTAATTATTCTTTTTTGAATTATTTGGGAAAATAATTCTAGATTTTTCTCCATTTTAATCAACATTCAAATTGTTGAACTCACCCATCTAAAATGCAAGCCTAATTTTACTCTGTCAGTGGGAGTGGAAATCAAGCCAGGTGATTAAAAGCAGGCTGTTTCAGAAAAAGAACATCGACCAAAATATAGAAACTGATTATGGAGGTAGCAGAGAAGTACCAGAATGTGTGACAGAGGTGATGCCGGTGATGTGGATGTTGGGTTCGTGCCTCTTGGAGTCGAAGAATGAAACCAAGGGACACCAAGGCAAGCGTAGTAGACAAGTTTTATTATAGAAAGCATAGAAAGTAAAGCATAGGGAAAAGAGCAGACTTACCCCAGAGTGGGGGAAGGGGACAAAACCAATGAGGCCCTGAGCTTTGCCCTTTTTATATGACACCATCTCCTGGATTGGTCACTGCTTCCCAGCCCCTGTACAGGCACTGGGAATTCTGATCCAGTCTTTGCCATGCCTTAGGCGCCAAGAAAGATTGTGGTTCCTTGCTTAGCAGCAGGGAATGTCTGCATCTGGGCCTATCTTATCAGACCCTCATTAGCATTGGGGGATGTCTTTGCCTTCTTAGGAAAGATGATCTCCTTATCAACCCACATTATCTGCCTACACCGAACTGCCTAACTTTTCTGCCTCAGAGGTCCATGCTATGATGTTTATCTCAGAGCTGTATTTAATAATGAAATGTAAGACATATTAAAGTCACCATCAACTGGAAAATGGATAAGTAAGTCTGGTATAAAAGAATTAGAATCAATGTATAATTATTAAACATAATGGTGGATTTGAAATGTCTAACCTTGCAAATGTCCATAACATATTAAATTATTATTTTTATGTATGTATATATGCATGTATGAGATCCAGAAAGTGAGGGAGAGAATCCATGGGGAATATATATATCAAAATATTCAGATTGACTATTTCCCAGTCAAGATATTATAATTAGCAATTGAATATTTCAAGATCACTTGTAATAAACCCAAATCTTAATCTAAATGTATGTTATATATAATACTGGATCATGCTCTTAAGCAAATTATACTTACAAGGTTATTAATATAAGTATAAAATAAATATATGTATATTATAAAAATTAAGTTTCACATAAATACACATTATAGAAGCACTATTTTATGTAATAAACAGCATAATATTTGAAACTAATTAAATTTCTTTCTAGCTAAAGAGAATTCAATTGGGAGTATAAAATTGGTCAGAATATTGATATTTCTTGGCAAGACTAGGAAAGGAAATTCTTCTTATTTTCTAAAGAAGTTCTCATCATTTATCTGTTGTTTGAATGTTTATTCTTACCTCCATGGTTCTGGGGGAAAAATGCATCAAGCATATAATTTTCTTTCTGATGTTTGCTTTGATGTTAGCCTTGCACACCACAAGGGCATTGTATTTTTCTATATAAAACTGGTCAAAGATGGCCTTGGAAGGTGTTTATGCTGAGATTTCTCTTACATCATGCTAAAAGGTTTTTTTTTTTATTAATAGCTGACACATAAGCACTAGCGTGAACTCATTTCTCTGCTTTAGGATTGGTGATTTGAGGGTCAGGAAGGGTAAGAGCTCTGACCATCATGACGTATACCTATGAAGCATGTATAGATCCAACACTATGGCCCCTGCCTGGGACGTAGGGAGGCTTGCAGGATAGAGACAGCAGGAGCTCCACCGTATGAGACGGCAATAATGAAATATCATAATTACACTCTTCACTATTTTTAAGAGTTAAGACATCAATCTGTACTGAGATCTTTTAAATAAAAATTTCAGTTTGAATACTGCTATGGTTTGAAATAAAGGTGTCCCCAAAAGCTCAGTATGTGAGTTAATATGAAGGCTGAGGTGAACTCATTTGTTTATACCCAATAAGTGAGTGAATCTCCTGATTGGGATTAACTGAAAACTGAAGGCAGGTAGGGTGTGGCTGGGGGGAGTGTCTTTGGCTATATATATTTTATATTTGTCGTGGAGGATTCTCTCTGCTTCCTGACAATGCCTAGAATCCCTTCCGTCCACCAGTCTTCTGCTGTAGTGTTCAGCCTCACCATGAGTCTGGAGGAATGGGGACCGCCTTCTGTGGACTAAGGCCTCTGAAACCATGAGCCCTCAGGTAACTGTTTACTCCTCAAATTGTTCTTGTTGGGTCTTTGAGTTACAGCAATGAAATCACTGACTAAAACAAATATTAATTCAATTTAAACATATTTCCAGAGATTGGAGAAAGAAAATTAAACCCTTTATTCACAGAATATAATCTGTAGTTGCTAATTAACATATGTAAAATAAATCTATGTTTCCATGTGCACAATTAAGATGCAGCACTATTATAGCATTGACTGGTTAATTAAAACAATTAGGACCATAGTAGATCATGGTACAATTTACCTGAAGAGACATGAGAAGAGTACATCACAGGCTATGATCCAATAAATACCCACACAGTGCTAAATACGTTCTACATAAAACACCCCAAATCATAATTTATCCCCGTAAGTGAAAGCTTCACTTAATGCTGTAGATACATTCAGGGAACCAAAACGAAAGTAAACTCACAGCTTACCAGCTGCTCAGGAGTTAGGAAAGATGTACAGAAAGGACTCTTTAACACTAGGACTTATTATAAAAAAGAGTGAAGTCCCTAGCACAAGTTTTTCCTTGGCTGGAGGGTCCTCTAATGTAACTTAAGACACTCTTAACAGCAGTAAGTGGTTCAGGAAGATAGATTCTGCCCATTCTTGTTCCTGGTTCCTTTCAAGAGCAAAAAGCTCTTTTGCCTTACCTGAGAAGCTTCTAGAAGAGTGGTAGCCTTAACCAGACGGAGATAGCTTAATTTCGGATTCAAATTGCTGTGCCAAGAATCTTTTCCTGATGCGTTTTTGAGGGTATTTCATTAATGATAAAAGTATAACTGATTAAAGACGGACAGATCCAGGTTTTTTTTCTTTTTTTTTGTACTAGGGGTTGAACCCAGGGACACTTAACTACTGAGCCACATCTCCAGCCCTTTTTATCTTTTTATTTTGAGAAATAGCCTAAGTTGCTTATAGCCTTGCTAAATTGCTGGAGTTGGTTTTGAACCTGTGATCCTCCTGCCTCAGCCTCCCTAGCCACTGGGATTACAGATCACATGCTTGTGCCACTGTGCCAGGCCAGATACAGTTTTCATGGACCCTATTGCTGTACTGTTGACAGTCCTCGTCAAGGAAAAGAAGGCAAAATATGAACGAATGTCAACATTCATTTAGAAATAACAAAGAGATCACAATACACAATAACACTAAGGAAACTGGCAAATCTCACATAAATAATAAAACCCAAAATCTTTTTTTCTTAATTAACTGCCTGACATTTCCTTTATAGTTCTTTTTCCAGTTGCTTCAGCTATATATTCTTTGACTATATCTTTATAATCCATTTATGATTCCACTTCCCTTAGAGAGTAAAAATATAATGCAGTTTTTCTGCCAACATGGTAAAGCATTTTTAAAAGAATAATGACAATTTAGAACAGGTTCTTTCAATTTTATAGATGAATATTTATCATAACACGTGGATAGGTTATTGTCAGACTTGGGAAAATCCCTTTGAATTCTCTCCGTACATAACATATTTCAGTGCTCTTCTCTGGTTCTGCTGCAGGTCTGCACTCCATAAACACAGAAATTTAAATGAGTTTTATTTTGCATGACTCCCAGTTTTAAAAATGGATTGCACTTTTGTAGTTATACACCTTATGTCTGATGAAGAGATGGGCTGTTGTGATGAAAACTGAATACTCTACTTACAATTTCATACTTCTAATGATTGCAAGAATTTTCCAGCAACAATGACAAAAAGTTTTAGTTTTGTGTTTAGGAAATCTCCATTATTCACATACTTTTGCTTTTGAGTGTCCTAGGATGCATTTACAAAGCCTAATGATCTTAGGTCTTATGACTTTGTGTTATGATGATGGGGGACTTAGCATAGTGACCTTTAGAAGTGTCCACTATTCCTCTACAGCACACTTCCAAAAAGAGTTGCATCCTCTGAATTCAAATTCTCTGCATTGTCAATTTGCTAAAAGAAATCAAGATTGCCCATGGCCACTCCAATGTTCCTTCAAAATGAAAGTATGACAGAGGACAAGTTGTTGTTTAAACACATGTTAGTTCCAAGAAACTGCGGTGAGAAAGTCTTAACTGTATAAAATTAACATAATTCTAGGACCATTAGAAATAATTGTTAGTTTCCCTTTGCAAGCAGTTCTGCTATCAGTATCCTGAAGCTTAAGGTTTTTATTAGGTTCAAAATATATCTGCCTCTACTTTAATATTTATTAAAGTATAAACTGAAAATTATTTTCAACTGTGAATCCTTTTATTATTGTCTCCACAAAACCTACCAAAATGTAATAACAGAAAAGAATGCTATGGGTACATTTTATATTTTGAATTCAGAAATTCTTATGCTAATAAGAATGGTCTTGGATAAAATTGCAGTAAGAGTCTTCTTGGTCTTCATTATCAACAAAGAATCAATTCACATTTTATAGTTGGTTTGAAGATGTAGCTCAGTGGTAAAGTCTATTATATATGAGGCCCTGATATCAATACACAGTACTGCCAAAAATAAAAAAGAAAGAAAAATGCCTTCGCAAAATTTTCAGTTAATATTTTAAATAAGTCATAGAAACAATTTATTAAAATATTATTCTACCTACATTGTAATTACAAACCTTAATTTAAAACTTAACTAAAATATATGAAAATTAAAAAATTAAAAAATAAAATATGCAATCACATTGATAAAATTGTTTTCCTATATATTTTGATAATTTCTATTTAGCTTTAAAATCATTAGAAATGCAGAATACCTGTGATCACTTATAAAAGAAGTGATTTTACAAAAATGTTGGGGTGTCATTAAATTTTGATTATTCTATCCAAAGCTCTTAATAATGAATTATTCCTCTGAATTTTTTGGAGAATTAAGTCTATGAGATAATGGTTTTACATATAATTCAAGAAGTTCTCCAACATTTTAATCAGTATCCTAAAAAAATTCCATCTATTAGAATTTTATGTTCATTATTTTTTGAGATATTTATTATGCAAAGAAATGAGACAGGTCAACCAGGCAGGGATAGACCCTGTGGTAAACAGAGATGGCTGATTTTCACGGTGGCTATTCGCCTGTTCAGGCAGCCATAACAAGATACCACACACTGGGTGGCCTAAATAACAGACATATTTTCTTACAGTTCAATATCAAAGTTTCAGTACCCTTAGTTTTGCTACGTAAGTCTCTCTTCCTGTGTTGTAGGTGGTCATTCTGTATCTGTTCTCACGTGGACTTTTTTCTGTGTATGTGCAGAGAAAGAGAGACCTCTTTTATCTCTTCCTCTTCTTGGAAGAACACTAGTTCTAAATAGGTCCTTAACCTGTTTAAAGCTTCTATATCCAAATGTAGCCACACTGGGAGTTAGGGCTTCAGCTAACTTGGGCAGGAGGCGGGGGAAAGATTCAGTTTAAACAGGGACTCTCATGAGTAATTAGATTATTGACATTGGGTAACACAAAATGAAGCAACGGATTGTTAATCTTTGGTTTTATAAAAATCTGACTGGGAGCTGGGTTGTTTAAAGTTTGCTGTAGCTGTGGTGCCAGAGGCTTCAAATACCTCATGTGTCCTTGTTTTTGTCCGCTGTCACGTGGGAGCATTCTTGTCTACCATCCTCAGAGTCTGTGCCTCACAGCAATTCTAGTTGAAAATCCACAGTTGTCATGCTGGAGTCCCCCTGATGTGGTGGCAGGTGTGCAGGATTGGAAGCATTCTATAGTCCTACGATTAAATCTCATTTCTTTAGTGGGCTTTTCTGTGAGCCTGGTCTAGGGCTCTTTAATGTTTCTTAGCCTCACCCACTCCAGACGGGGCTGGAATTGGAGAAATGTCTTTCCTCCAAGTAAGAGAAGACTCTGGTAAAGGTTTTATACATGAAAAGTAAACCTCGCTGTGTACCATGCTCTGCACATACTTCAAGAGTTTCCATTTTCACACTTCTGTCAATGTCAGTAGGAATCTAAAAGCATACAAACTGTTGCTTGAATATGCTTTGTTCCCACCAAAACTCATCTTGAGACTTAGTTACTAATGGAATAGTGGTGAGACACTGTAGGACTTTAATTGGTCATTATGTCACTCATTGGACTCTGAACTCATAAATTCATTAATGTCATTCTGCAGAGACTGGGTTAGTTCTTTTAAGAGTAGAAATGTACTGAATGGAATAGATTTGTTCTCATGAACGTAGGTGTTTATAAAGCAAGAGTGGTACCCACTCCCCTTGGTTTCTCTCCTGTGTGAGCTCATTTCTGCATGTGCTCACTTAATCTTCCATTTTATGCTATTGATTAGAGCTATATGAGGTCCTTGCCAAAAGTTGAGCAAACGTCATTTCCATGCTCTTAGATTTCCATAACCCTAGATCGAAATAAACATTTTGTCTTTGTAAATTACTCTGTGTCAGATATTTTGTTACAGCAACAGAAAATGTACTAAGACATCCCCTAAACCTCCAGGAGTTTCTTACTATCAAGACCGATCACACTAAATCTCTAATAATTCATTACAATTACCATTTAAATATTCCTAAGATTTTTCTGACTCTGGGATGTGCCTCTTTTGTTAAGCAGATCTTGACTATAACTCGATTTCCTTTCTTGTCTCCTCAGACTGCAGTGCAGTTTGCCTTGCAACCTCAAATTTTCTGGGGCTCCAAGAGAAGTTGTTGATTTTCGGTTTGCTCACATTATTTCTTGTGATGAATGGTAGATGACTTTCAAGCTCTGTATGTGTTGAAGTGGAAGTCAGAGATAATACTGTTGTTTGTTTGTTTGTTTGCTTGTTTTTGATTCCCAAAAAGTTATACAGATTCACAACTCATAAGTTACAGTGTTTTATTTTTAAATATAATAATGGATATCATTTGAAAACTAACTTTGCAAAAAGCATGGTGCTCAATACCACATGCCCTGTGTAATAGACATAACATGCATAGGTTACACCTATGTCTTAGGTTACACCTAGGTTATATCACATAACCTGGGGAATCGTGCAAGTTATTTAACTTATTTGTGCTTCAGTTTCATTTATTGTACATGAAATATAGTAAATCCTACTACTCCAGGTGGCTGTTAGGTTACTGAGGAAGCATATGAATGGTGCCTAGCACATTGTAAATGCTATGCATGTATCTGCTATTATTGTCTCATTTAATCCAATTATCACCCCCTGAATTAGATATTCTTTTTTTACAGGAAGAACAGAGTCAGATGGTTTAAGTAACTTGACTAATTTTGACTAATTTGCCAGTCCAGATTCTAAATCATTCTTTTATAATGTAGCTAAAAAGACTTTCATCATAAATGTCATAATTCCCATAACTGGCACGCATTTTCATTGTAAATGTAATGGCACAACACTATAGTAACAGGAACTTTTATAGTTTACTTTACATATCTCTAATACAGATATTTTGGATGGACAAATTTATCTCATAGTCCAGACCTACCCCAAAAAAGCCTCTGAAAAGGCTTTTGTGTCAAAAAAATCAGAAAGACTTTTCAGAGCTTCTTTGATTCTCATTATCTAGCTAAATATTCAGTTTTCTCAGAACTGCTCATCAGATATTGGCATGAGGCTTTACAATATTGAGGTTATGCTGGGCTTACAGGGCAGGTATTCATAATCCATCCACGCAGCCCCATCTGGCCCCCAGAGTACTATGATATCCTTTGTCCTTAATTTACCTTCTCATTTTTGACCTCTTATTTGAGGAAGACCACCCCTGTGCTTCGTGTCAGCCACAAGTCTGTTTAAACTCTTCTGCTTGCAATAACCCTGGTGATACCCAGTAATGCACTTATTCCTAACAAATGGTCCACATTTACACCACAAGATGCTGCCAACAGATATGCCACAAGTCATTTTGGACATCTGCTGCCTCTTCACCAAATTTTGGGGTTGTGTCAGATTTTAGCAATTTCTATGCTTTCCCTAATATAGCAGAAATGGAAGGGATGGTTGTCATGCTCAAGCACATCACAGAAACCAGTGAAAGAGAGAATAAAATTGCCAAACTCTTCTGATGGGCATTTCCCCTGGGTGAAGCCTTAGAAGCCCGTAAATCCAGCCTTCCATTGCCTTTGATGCAGTTCCCTTCCAGGGGATTCGCCACCTTTCTCAGTCTGCTAAGTATTGTGTTAACCTTCTTAGATATACAGGATGCTGGTAGAATTTCACTCAACTTTGGTAAAATACCTACATACTAATGGCTCTTCAACTGCAGCTGGTACTCAGACCTCCTTCCTAAGAATTCATTCATCAGAATTTACCCCCAACGTCCTATTGCTTCAATAGATGTTTCATAATGAATTGTAGAAATTACAGCAGTTAAACCATTTTATCATCCTGCTTTTTTCATTACAGAAATCCTTGTAACTATATAAAAAAGAAAAAGAAAAAAATAATTTAAATTTAAAATGCCATAGTATACTTTGGGCACGGGTCTACGTACACATACGTGAAAACGCAAACACCCGTGTGTTATCAGTAGTTGAGCAGAGCGATGAAGATTTTATTGTGTTGGCATTTTGCATTAAGAATCACATTCTTACCATCAATCAATTTGAATCAGGGATTTTTTTTATGGCTAAAGTATAAAAGCAGGCAGCACCTTTACCCTACATATAAAATTTAATTTAGTAATCCATAAAGATAAGCCTAAAACTTTTTCCTGTGAAAATGAGTCTTAAATACTTAGGTAGCTCAGATTAAAATGTTAATAATAATAATTGTTTTGCCATAGACAAAGATAGTGTGGGCACTGTGGGAGAAACTGGTGATCTAAAAGAGCAGTAACAGAGGGATATTTCTGGTTTCTCAATTGGCGTCTCAGCTAATAGTTAACAAGACTATAAATTGTACTCAGTATTTAAAGGCATGCATTTTAATGTAATATACTCATTGCTGGATATTTTAAAAAAGAAAAATAACTTCAGAAAACAAATAAGAAATTGAGCTTTTCAGAAAAAAAATCTGGGTGGTTTGATAATCCAAGAGAGAAGCTTGTGGCATTGGGAGAAAATTGAGATTTTAATGAACAGGTGACCTCAGTTTTATTCCTGAGGTTATCAGACAAATTTTAAGCAGCTGCACACTTGAAGTATTTGGAACTATCATCAAAAATTCTATGACAAGGACAAATTGGGTTAAGCAGTACGGATGTCACATTTCTATTTGCTCTAGCTGACTTCCAGCAACATAAATAATCTACCAGAGGCTTTCTTGTGTATAAAGTTCACTGACACCACTGTCATACAATCAGTGACAACTGGACAATTCATTCTTGATTCCTCAGCACCTGCAAGTAATTCCTTTTTCTACAAGAGCTTATAATTCACATAAAAGAAGAAGACTATCTAACACTTACTGTCTTTGCCTGTGTTGTCAAGGTAGCCAGACTTGATTTTAAATCTATGTATTAGTTCAACCATATTACACTTGACTTACCTTTGTGATATACTTGCTTTATTATCTGAAAGCTGAGATGAACATTTCTAGAATGTGAGATTGAAGAATCAACAAACAGTAACACTAACCAAAGTTTGCTTCTGTTCAGCCTCCTTGCTATCCTGTTCTTGTTGACATCATTCCCGATAGAGCCTTCCAGTGACATTTCTTTAAAAAAATGTTGTCTTGGCTATAAATGAGTGTCTCTTGGCTGTGAATGAGTATTTCATTATACATTTTGGAATTTTTTTAAGAGAGAAGGATGGTGAAACAGAGAGAGAAAAGTCAATCTTATTTAGCTTTTCATGTGGGTTTTTTTGCTCTAGCATTTCATCATGTATGTGAAGGTAGGGTTTGAACCCGTGTCCTTGTGCATGCCTGGCAAGTGCCGTAGTCACTGAACCACTGCCCCAGCTCCCAGGTTTGGAATTTTACACATTAAAATACAGCACTGGTGAGTTTTTTTTTTTGGTTTATGAATAAACAAAATTGTTTTAAATGTAACATTCTGCTCATATCTTCTAAGAGTATTAGTAGCATTAACTGAACACACCACTTATTTTCCTGCTATATCATTAGAAAATAGTGGCCCTGGCTCCATTTGATTACTGTTGAGCTGGCCAAATTTCCAATTCATTTCATGTTTAGGGGTATGTATTCCAAATGAAACAAAAAGACATATAATTTGTATAAGTGATTTCTTTTTTTCTTTTCATAGCTGAGGACCAAACTCTGGACCTTGCACGTGCTAGGCAAGTGCTTCTATAAGTAATTTTTAAAAAGTGTTATTTATCAATATTCATTGGACTATGAACCAAGTTATCAAATTATGAATTACTTCAAAATATCATATTTAATGTTAATAACTTTTCTTAAGTATCCTAAGTGTAAAGACAATTATCTTATTTGACTAATAATGCTTTTGGAGGTTCTGTAGTTTGATTTTTATCAGTTGATGAAACATCCTTTTTCCTTTGCTCAATTTTATTGATTACTTAGATGGAGAAGTTTCAGTGAAAGAAAACTTTTTGCACATGATATTCATACTTATTTATCTTACTAATGCTGTTAAACTGTAGTTTAATACAAACCAAATCTATTAGATATTAGTTGACAATATATAAAGAAAAAACAGCAATTTGACTGCAAGTACTTTGTAATTCAATAGGCAAATTCAATAGGCAAGTACTTTGTAATTCAATAGGCAAATTAGATATTAAGTCTATCTATAAATATAAATGTGAATACAAACTAGCCAAATCTGGAGTGAAAATGGAAGGAATATAAATTTTAAACTCAGAAAACATATGATGAAATCATGACATATGAATATAGTCAGATTAAATTTACCTGCATATTTTTAAAGCATAAATTTAGGGATATAAGAGAGATAGCACTGGACTTTGTTACAACTGAAGTATCATTGGGCAATAGCTGCTAAGGTAACTCCACTGTCATCAGAAACTAAGGTTTTTTTCTATCCTTTTTTTCTTCCCTTTCTTATGCTTCATGAATGGCTTCAATTCTCTGATTTTCTTGGCTAGACCACATTTAGATTGGTACTAGTTTAATGGAGCCTGAGGATATAGTATATATTGGAGTAAGCAAATGACAGTCTCTGATATACCATAGAAAACCCACTGCAAAATTTGCACAAGTAACAGAATGAATAACAGAATCAAGAATTCTTCAATAAATATGTTAGCATGTTATTGACCAAAACAGTGTTAAGCCCAAATGCCAGAAAAACTTGAGAATTTGACTTTAGATGACCCTGTGATTTTTCCACTCTAAACAAAGTTGATTACAAAGGGTTGGTTTATATTCTCCAATGCACAAAATATATGCACACATACAGCTTTCAAGACATTTGAATTTTGGAAATAAATTACATTGATTTACAAGATAGTGGAAACATTTGAAATGCCCAAGCACATGCTGACCCAAAACCAGACCCTATCACATGGATTCAACAGTAGGTACGATGGATATATTAATTATATTATGATTATGGTAATACTGTATAGCTATATACATAAGCTAAAACTTATACTGTAAAATAAAACATGAAAATATACAGTATCTTTATTATTGACTTTCTAAATGAAATGCATTTAAATATAAAAGGAAATTGGATAATTTAATGTCAAATATCCATGTGTATATTTACAGATGGATGAAGAAATTATATTTCATTTCACAAATTCATATAAAAGTGTAAGCTAGGGTCTGGAGTGGTGCCTGGGTCATTACAGCTCTTGTCTGGCATGTGCAAAGATATTGGTTCGAACCCCAGCACTACTTACACAATGAAGTGTCAGAGCAATGAAAGTCACGTTAAAAGGTAAATAAAATAAAATTGATTCTCTCTCTTTCACACTGTCCCTCTCTCTTCAAAAAGAAAAAAAAAAAAAGAAAAAGAGAGAGAGAGAAAGAAAAGTGCTAAAGTGCTAGCTAGATATCAAGTCCAATAGATTTTATGGACTGAATTGTGGTCTCCCCAAAAATTCACACTGTGAAGCTAAAGTGCTTAACCCTACATGTGACTGTTATCTGGATACAGGGCCCATAGAAGGAAAATAAAGTGAAAGGAGATCATCGGGTGGAACCCTAATGGCCCACGGTGTCATAGGAAGAGGAAAAGTTCTCCTCTTGTGCCCTTCCAGGTTGAGGACACTGTGAGAAGGCAGCCCTGTGAAAGCCAGGAAGAAAGCCCTTATGAGAACCTCACCACACTTCCGTCCTCACTTCAGACTTCCATACTCCAGAACAGTGAGAGCACAAATTCTTTGATGTTTAAGCCACCTGGTTTATGGCATTTTGTCATGGTAATCCAAGAAGCCTACAACTCTATGCGTGTGTGTGGATGTACCTAATAGGTCACATGCATAATCTGTGAATTTCTGTTGTTTTAAATTTTACTGCAATTTTCAAAATAGAGTTAACTTTTCTAACAGAAGGGAATGCTAAAAATGTATCTAATTTGACTACAAATTTATATCAAAGGAAAGAAGTAGTCACCATGTGTCTTTTATTAACTTAGTATATATATTAAGAATGAATTGTGGCTGGAGCTGGAGCTGTGGCTTGGCGGTTAGGGCACTTGCCCAGCATGCATGAGTACACAAGTTTGAACCCCAGCACCATGTACACAACAGAGTTTCAAAGCAACAAAGGCCACATGAAAAACTAAATAAAAATTATTTCTCTCTCTTTTAAAAGTATTGCCTGAATTTTTTTTTTTTTTTTGAAGAGAGAGAAGGACAGTGAGCGAGAAAGAGAGAAACAGAGAGAAACCATTTTTATTTAGTTTTTCCACATGGCTTTCGTTGCTCTGACACTTAGTTGTGTTACGTGAATGCTGCGATTAGAACCTGTGTACTCGCACATGCTGGGCAAGCGCCATAACCACGGAGCCACTGCTCCAGCCCCTTACATTAACTTTCAAAATACATTTTTTACTATCTAGTGAACCCACTGTGGTTGCATTAGTTCGTAAGCATTTCAAATGCTCTCTTCCTTGTCACCTCTAAGAAAAGAAAAACTAGTTATTTGTTTTCCTAGCCTTCCTTAAGCCTGTGGGTTTCTGTGAAACAATTTCAGTTAATTCAACATTATTGACATTCTTTGGGGAGATTCCAGAATGTGTTTTGCTTTTCCTGATAAAAGGGAAATATGAAGTTTTCTCCTAGATCCCCTACTTCATTTTGCTTTAAATGCAAATACAATGCATGGTGCTGGGAGGCTATATTGCAATAATGAAGAAAAGGATCAGTAATGACAGATATGCCAGTTCCAATGCTTGAGCAATTGAATCAACTTCGATGCTCTCTTTCTTCAATGCCTCTTTTTATATGAACACACACATGTTTAGTAACTGAAAACTACATTTATATACACATACATATAGATTTACCCATTGAACATTATTTGTTCCACTTTACGCAGTCCATAACTTTCTTGAGTAACGAAGATAGTGTGTGACAATTTATTTTTCAGTGTTAGGGTTATAGAAATGAAATATGTTGAAATGAGTGAAGGCATGCTCAGTGAGATTTGCTGCCCTGAAATGAAGACACAATGCCCATGGTCATCTCCAAGAACTTCACACTACATAGGCAGGACAGATGTGGTTTCCTGGAAACAGAAGGTTGGAGGGGAAATGTTATCAAGGAAAAGAAAATGAAGGACAATCTATGCTCAAAGAATAGTTGCCTCCCTAATGTATATTCATTCTTCCTTCAAACTGTTAATGTACCCACTTCCTTTCTCCCTGTCCTCAACCCTAGTTCACATGACATATGGATGCTACTTGAGCATTCTTTACAGACCTCTGACAGAAATCCTCTGCTAGGCAGGCATGGTGGCACACACCTGCAATCCCAGAGGCTGGATAGGCGGAGGCAAGAGGATCACAAGTTCAAAACCTATCTCAGCAACTTAGTGAGGCCTTAAACAACTTAGCAAGACCCTGTCTCAAAATTAAAAAAAAAAAATTAAAAGAGTTGGAGTTTTGGTTCAGTAGTTAAGTTCCCCTGAGTTCAATCCCTGCTCACAAAAAAAGGAAAAAAAAATCCTCATTTACAATTACTTCTGCCACCAAATCCATTTCACACTAGAAACTGGATTGATTTCTTTATAGAAAAGACATCGTGCCACTTGCATAATTTCAGTTTTGCAATACTCTTTCATTTGATTTTGAGTAAAGCATTTGTAAGTATTCTATGTAACAAGTATCCAGAAAGCACAAAGACAAGACAGGAAGCTGAAGTAAGCTGGGCAACCTTCAGAATTAAACCGGTATTAGCCTAAGTGTTAGCGATATTAGCTACAATACACCTGTCAAAACCTCTCCATTAGTGCTTTCTGAAGAGCTAACAACATGAGAGCAAGACCTATTTATTTCTGTTCTTTTAAAACGTTTTTAAGGGAAATGAAAGGGAGGATAAAAAAAGAAACAAAACATTGCTGCACCAGTTGACCTGAGTGACATTAAGCTCTCAGCGTGCGGGACGCGTGAAAATGAATCTGACATAGTTTATCACAGAATCAGTGAAACAGCTTCATGCAGGTTAGAAGAAAAGCCTGGGCTGTATATCAACATTGCACAAAGCATTTATATGAAGGAAAAGTCAAGCATTCCCTTGTGTAATACATATCGTGATCTATTGTTGAAACAAGAAATTTCAACTGTAAGCAAATGGAAACATAGCAAATTTTTTCACCTATGACTTTCTATAGATATTTTTTATTTTTGCAAAGCATAATCAGTTTTTCTCTTTTGCTTCTAGACAGGTACTGAGATTTTTGAACAGTGAGACATGAGTAAAACTGTACTTGATGGCGTTAGGTGTCCCTGTAGAGGGTCAAGCAGGCTTGTTCGGCACAGGGACGACTCATACTGCTTTGCTGGCTCAACCTCAGTTCAAGGGTCTAGGACTAAGAATTAAGTAACAAAGTTGTGTTTTTTCTTCTCTTTTGACTGATTCAACTGGCAAATGTGGACGGAAGGTATAAAAAAGGACTGAAGATTATAAGAATGTAAATTCACTGGACAACTTAGTGTGGCAAGTCACAAATTACAGGAGTTACCAAACTCCTTCAAATACATGTTACTAAGAATATTCTGTAGTTGCAGCATGTTTTGATTGTTGATGTGCATTTCTTCTTCTCACACACAAAAAAGTATTTTCTGCTTGGTACAGTTTGCTATGTCCTAGGATTTTCTTGCTACAAAGGACCTAGTCCTTGTGCTTAAAAAGGTGTTTCAGTGAGAGAAAGGAGACTATTTCAGGGGAAAAAAAAACATGATAATGAGTGCTCAGCACTCAGTAACTTAGGTTATGGTGCATTTGATTGAAGAAAAGATTAATAATTATTTTCCTTTTAGGAATTAAAGCAGGCTCCATGGTGCTGGTGTTGTATAAGAAAGAGTCATATTATGATGGAATTTTGAAATAGTTTTCTCTTCATGTATAGAAAATGATATGGTACCAGAAGAATAAGAAAAATATTATGTATAATATACACTATTTATTATACATTATATATAATGCATATGTTTTGGTGGTTTTCTTCTTTTTCAAAGTTGGAGGGACAGTGAGAAAGAGAGAGGGAGAGAGAGAAAGAATTAATTTTATTTTGGTTTTTCACGTGACTTTCATTGCTCTGAGAGATTGTTGTGTATGTGGTGCTGGGGTTTGAACCTATGTACTTGCTCATGCCAGGCAAGCGCTGTGACCACCAAGCCACCACTCCAGCTCCTTGGTGGATTTTTCCTAATAAATAACATTTATTTCTATAGTTTCGTTTGTTTGAATCACCTAATCTGCCAACACATTTCTGTCCTGTGCTTGAATGGTGATGGTCTCATATCTCAGGCCATGTTTAATTTCAATTTACACTAATTTCTGATTTCTAAATAGTATATGATTTATAAATTATACATGTAATATTAGATATCTTTCATATATTCAATTAAAGAAATCAACTTTATGAAATTAGCATTTCATTTGCTATTTCTCCACAGTTTAGTTGAAACATTTGCATGCATTCGTATAGCCATACAATAATCAATGAAATTCATATTTATGATACCTTCAATCATATAGTTTAGATTGCTTGCATTGTGTTATCAGTGTATGTTTCCTTTCTTTGGTTAGTTATCTAATGTGGTATATTCCTATTACTAAATGGACAAAAAAAGCTAAACATATATTTAGTAGCAATGAAGTCAATACAGCAAGGACTGCATTAGTTCTGAATCTAGTCATATGTATTCTTTTACTGCCCTTCCGGGAGCCATTTCCTACATTCTCAGGGCTGTGAGTAGTGATGCAAACCTCATAAGTGAAGAATGCAGAATTGATGTGAATGGAAATTCAGAATGTCCAAATTTTGATTCAGTGTCCTAAAATTAGGCAGTCATGCTGATCAGTCCCTGAGATTACAGGGATAGCCAAATGTTAAATTCATAAGACATAAATTTAATGAAATTGCAGTCCTGCCTTCACCAGTGAACACTTTGTTCCCACAGGACACAGAAAATAAGCAATTGTTCAGACCCAACCTTTCAATTAAGGAGATGGGAGGAAAATCTGTTGTGTGCTGCAGTTCAAAATGAATAAAGAGAAGATGTTTTAAAGTGAAATAAAGTGGCTGAAAGACATGGCCACTTGTGTCAAATTCAATCTCTTAACTGCAAATTTGATTGGTATGATGTTGGAGGATGGAGTAATAGATGGGGTGATGAGGTCTTCAGAGTCATTACTGAGAGCTCTGCCAAGTTTCTTCATCAAAGAAAGGAATGGTAAGTCTTATTTCCAGGGTAACTTGAAAAGAGAAAACATATACAATGTCTGAAACATGGGAAAGTACCAAATAAAGGCAGTTTGTTCTCTTTCCTTTTTTAGTTCAAGAATCTTTCCTGGTTATTGAGAACAAATTATTCTTAGGAATTCTAGAACATTTCACTAACTTTACCTGCTTAAGTAAGTATTTGTATAATTACAGGTACTAAACACACCATAACCAATCGGAAGGGAAAGATGTGATAGAATCTCCAGCATTCGAAGTAATTTTACTTTGTGCATAACCAAAATGGAATCTATCATTTATTCTGCAATATGTAAGTATAATCATTTTAGGTCTCTAAATGGGTCAACACAATAAGAATGAAAATTGTAGTCGGGACAGCAAACATTATTAGTGTAAAAGTATATATTCCCATAACTGAAATTATGGAGAAATGATTTATAGCAAGAAAAAAAGTTTTGGTGTGAAAAGATGACGTTGGAGTAAGAAGTAAGAGCTGGGAGAACTTTCATAAAGAATAGGACCAAGAATAATAAGTTACAAAGGGAAGCACCTTACCCAAATAACCTAAATATTCAAGAAAGAAAATAGAATGCAAAAAACTCAAGATCCTCAATGGTAGAGAAGCAGAAAGCTTACTTCAATATAACGAAAAAATCCCAAATATTAAATATTTATCAGGTGACAAATCCTACACTCATCACTGAACATGAAAATCATGACATTTACAGCCCTTACCCTGCAGAAGTCTATATTTCAGTGAGGAATAAAGGCAACTGAACAGATATTTCCAACATCATCTCAATGAAGGAGTTTGCCAAGTAAAGCCCCTGCTGTGGATTGAATGTGAGTTGTCCCCAAAAACTTATGTATGACAATTCAGGAAGGCTGAGGTGAAATGATCGGGTTGGAAGAGCTTTAACCCAGTTGGTCAGTTAATACCCCGATAGGGATCAACTAGCAACTGTAGGCTGCTAGTGTGTAGCTGGAGAAAGTGGGGAATTGGGGTGGGGGTTGTGCCTTTGGGGTACATGTTTTATATCTGGCATAGAGTTTCTCTCCCTCTGCTCCCTGGAGTCATGACTTCTGCCATGATGTCCTGCCTCACCAAAAGCCCCAAGGCAGGGAGCTAGCCATCTATGTACTTGGAAACCATGAGCACTCAAATAAACTTTTCTTCCTAACATTGTTCTTGTCAGGTCCTTGGGTCACAGCAACAAAAAAAGAAGACTAAAACAGAAATTGGTTTGTTACTGTGACTAACCCAACCATGTTGTTTCAGCAGATTTTTGAGCCTTTTGGAATTTGTGTGAGGAATTTTGAGGTGTTTAGCAGTGCAGGTTGTAAAGACTTTAGAATGTCATAAATTGAGCTTAATGGGTGATTCTGGTGGAAGCACAGATAGGTAGAATGCTGATAGGACTGTACACAGCAAAGACTTGGCTCATGAGTATTCAGAGGAGGAGAACTCTATTGGAAATTGGACTAGAGGCTAGACATGCTCCATTTTGGCTAAGACATTGTCTGTATTTTTCCTGAAACTTTCCGTAAGGCTGAGTTTGCAAGCAATGGACATTCTGGCAGAAGAAGTTTCTAGGCAGCACAGTGGCATGGGCATCGCTGTTGACTTTCAGCCAAGTTTATGATGGTGTTCGGGATCAGAAAGCAGAGCAGAAAGATTTGAAAATTTAAAAGTTGGGAGAAAAGTGAGGCTAAGGAAGTTGTACTTGTTAAATACACTACCACCAGTAAAGAAAGGCTAATAACTTTTCCTAAAGACAGTAAGACAGATTGCTTCGGGCATCTCAGGAATTAGCTGTAGTCCATAGAGGCTTGGCTAGCACTCCAGATGGCAGCAGACCGCAGACCATGGTGACAACAACATGGTGCTGGTTCTGCAGGAATATAGGATGTTGGAGTTGGGGGCTCATGGAGGCTTCCATGGAGATTGCAAAGGAAGGGCTAGGAAGCCAGGCAAGGTGACCCAGGGTCAGAGTTCCTGCAGGCAGCCCCTTGAGGTGATATTTCGAGATAGGAGGGGTAAGCCAAAGTGGAAGTGGAGAACCCCAAGATTAAGAAAAGCCAAAAATGTGGAAAGTTTGCCTGCAAAACCTGTGACAGAGAGGCCCCATGGACTATAAATGGCAAAGCCATATAGCTGCACAACCCCCTTGGACAGAACATCATGATGCCATGTGCTTCTGATACTAAACATGGAACTAGAGGACCTGCTTGCCTGGCTGGATTTAGAACTTATTTTGGTCCCATCCCTTCTTTCTATGCCCCTATTTTCTGAATGGAAATATTTGCCATGTGCCTTTATATATTGGACGTATGTAAATTAATTTTATTTTTTAACTTGAGCTCACATTGTGTGTTGCCTTGAGTCTCTGTGGAGACCACAGACTTGAACTTTGGGTAATCTTGCATCTGTTGAGACTATGGGGACTCTTGCAAATGGACTCATATATTTTTATTGTCAGAACGTGAGGAGTATTTGGAGGCCACAGGCAGAATATTATGATTGGAATGTGAGGTATCTTCCAGAAAAGCTTACATGTGATAATTCAGGAAGGTTGAGGTGAAATGATTGGGTTGTAAGAACCTCAGCCCAATTGGTGAGGACTAAATGGCAATTGTAGGCTGGTAGATTGTGGCTGGATAAGGTGGGATATCGGGGGCATGTCTTTACGGGATATATATTTTGCATCTGGCATGGAGTTTCTCTGCTCCCTGGAGTCATACCTTCCTCAATGATGTCCTGCCTCACATTGAGCCCCAAGGAATGGAGCCAGTCATCTATGGACTGAAAACTATGAAATCATGAGCATCCAAACAAACTTTTCTTCCTAACATTGCTCTTGTCAGGGTCTTGAATCACAGCAATGACAAAGCTGATTAAAACAGCCCAAAGTAATCTTTTAAGAAGTTAGTCACTTTTGATATATTAATTTTTTTGGTTGCTTTAGTTCACCTTAACTAATATTGCATTATAATTCATGACAAATTATTGGTAACTATTAAGATTCAAATAAATGTTTATTGGGTAATTGGTTGAATAATTAAATGAAATTAGAAGCACCAGTCTGGTAACAGGGAAAATATGTTGCTTTGTATGGAAGTGTTATTCACATTTTACACCATCCACCATATTAGTAATAACAAAAGAAAACAAAAAAGTGTGCACACAATCTTCCCCTGAGTTCATGCATTTTATGGACATGTATTAAAGAGCTAGTTCATTAAGAACATGAGAGAATGAAAGCAAAACAGAGATAAAATAAATTGGGACTAGAATTGTTTGTATTTTTTCTATATACTTGAAGAATTTTTGTGTGACTTCTAGGGTGAAAATCAGTTTATTTTATTTTGTTTTCAGGGTTTAATATGGTTTTAGAAATATTAACTTGATCTTATATGATACAGTATAAATTTAAGATGATGCCGTTTTTTCCCTGTAGTTGTAAAAGGGAGAGAGGAAAAAATGGTGTGGAATTCATAAAATTAAACTAAAGGTTTGGTCCCTTTCACATGGGCAGAATGGACCATAAAAAGCACATGTGAAATTAGAGCTCCAGCTTTTTGTATCCTTAGATGAGGGTGCTCTATTTATAGGGAAATTAAAAATACTGTCCAAAGATAATATTATGAGGAAAAAAGTTTTCTGCTCAAATACATTAACTTGTTTAAACTTTGAATATATTTAAATAAGTTTTTATTTTACTATAGATTTCTCAGCTCGATTAAGTCACTAATACTAAATACAATATTGAGAACAAAAATGAAATACATTTAAAAATTAGTGGGATATTATTAATAAACATAAAAATTAAGCTTGATTAGATTTAGAGGAAAATCCTAGGACACTTCTCTATTTGAGAAAGATTTCATTAAAATGGCAAATTCTTTCATTTGCAGAGATGAAATCTTGATAAAGGATGGCATATTTCAGCATTCATCATTTAATTTTATTTCATGATATTTTATTTTACTCCTTCTTTCCTTCTTTCCTTCCTTCCTTTCTTTCTTTTCGTTGTGGGGAATGAACTCAGTGCCCTTTGTAGCACGTGAAGCGTGATTTATCACTGAGCCATGGAACCTCACCTCAGCGTACATTTTTTCATATAGAAAAAAACTTTTTCATATAGAAAAAAAAATTTAAATAATCCTTTAAAATTTATGATAAAACTCATCATAAATCTGTCAATTAAATTAAAATGTGTTTGTTTTCACTTGCAATGGCAATTTCATTTTCATAGAATTAGGGTTTTCATCATTATATAAATTTTAATAATTGATATGCTTGAGAAACCAAATTGAGAGTATTTTACGGGGAATAAACTTTATCAACAATAGATTTTGTTTTCTACCAAAATCATTTTTTCCTTTGATGTCATCTGTTCATACTAGGATTTATCAAATCATTCACGCATTATGACAACAATTACTGATCACAGAAGTTAAAGGAGGGAAGACCAATAAAATGACCAATAAGTTGAGTTTTTGACTTTTTGTCACAGCAGAAAATTTTATAAACACACACACACACACACACACATACACACTCTCTCTCTCACACACACACAAACACACAGATCATTATCATGGGAAAATATTTCATATAATCCAAGTTTTAATAGAGAGTTGAAATATAAAACTATTACCAATTGCTGATGGAAGCTGAATTTTCAAACATTTTATGTTGAGAAACATTTTTATTCCTATCATGGTATTTTAATGTATCTTCTTTAACCTTAGTTTATTTTAAAGGTACAATTCAAATTACTCAGAGTCCTTCTATTAATGGCAGAAATGGAAAAATTTCTAATAGAGTTTCACACATTTAGATGCATACTTACATGTAATTGCTTACATATAGGTATAGAAAAAAAGTTCATGTTTGTATAGCATATGTGTCAACATACTAAAATTAACAACTAGTTTTTTATTGATACCGCAGAATTATTATTTTAAATTCTGTAACCTTTTAAAGTTACTGATACTTCTAAAATGCTATATTAACTTTATACTTAATGCAACTTTCTATATTGTTAAAGTATTGATCAAACACAATGTTGTAAATGGCAATTGTAACTTTTATCAAAACTTTAATATTGATCAATGCTGTAGAACACACATTTTTTTTCATCACCACATAGAGCTATTTCCAATATAAATTCCATATGAGGTCATAAAGCAAGCCTTAACAAGCTTAATAGAATTAATATGATTTCTTGCACTTTCTCATATCATAATGGAATGAAACCAAAAGCCAGAAGCAAAACAAAGAAACAAATGAACAACAACAACAACAAAGAAACAGAAACAAAAAAAAATAAAGGAAATATTCAAACATATGGGGGCTGAACAATAAACTTTTGAAGAAAACGTGGATCGAAGAAGAAATCAATGGAGAGCATTAACAATTCCTAGAATTAAATGAAAACAGGAACACAAAGTACCAGAACTTGTGGAATACAACAAAAGCAGTATTAACAGGGAAGTTTATACCTAGCAGTGTCAACATTAATGAAAGATGTCTCAAATAAATAACCTAATGATGCTGCCCTAGATTGTAGAAAAGCAAAAGTAAACAAAATCCAAAATCAATACAATGAAAAAAATAATAAAGAAAAGAGCAGAAATAAATGAAATATAAACTAAAAGAACAATACACAGAATCAATGGAACAAAGGGTTTATTCTTTGAAAAGATAAAATTGACATATTCCAAGCTAAAATAACCAAAACAGAAAAGATCCAAATAGAATTAGATATTAAAATGATTGTATTACAATAACTACCATAGAAATCCATAGGCTCGTTAAGGAATTTAAAAAAGTCCTAATAAATTGGAAAACCTAGAAGAAATGACCAAATTTCTAGACACATACAACCTACCAAAATTAAGCTAAGACTAATATAAAACAATATACAAATCAAATATAAACTGTAATCTTAAAGCAGGAATAAAAAGTTTCACAAAAAAAGAAAAGCCCATAACCAGACAGATTCATTCCTGAATTTTAGCAGACTTTTAAATATTAAAATCAAAGCTTCTCAAACTAGTCCATATGTAGAAATGGAAGAAAACTTTTCAAACTTATTATATGAAGCCAATATTATCCTGATAAAGACACAAAAACAACAAAAAACTATAGATGAATATCCTTTATGAACACAGATGTAAAACTTCGAAATAAAATATGAATAAATTTCAAGAGGACATTTAAAATGTTATACAGCATAATGTGTTTGGTTTCATTGCAGAGATCCAAGGATAGTTCAATATAGCAAACCAATATATGTAATACAATTCATAAATAGAACCAAGTATCAAAATCACATGATCATCTCAATAGATGCCAAAAAGCTTTTGATAAAAGTCAACTTATCTTCATGATAAAAACCCTGAACAAATTAGGTATAGAAAAATCATACCTCAACATAATAAAGATTGTATATGAAAAATCATTTAACCCACATCATACTGAATGGGGAACAATCAAAATTACTTCCAATAAGATCAGAAAAAAGACAAGGAAGTTTATTCTCACTCTTATTCAATATAGTCCTTAAAATTTGAGCCATTAACAATAAGCTAGGGAAAGAAAGTAAATATATACAAATAGAAAGCAGGAAATGAAATTATCCTTGTTTGCATGCAGTATAATTTTATTCTTAGAAAGGCCTAAAGACTCTTAGAACTGATAAATTCACTGAAGTAGCAGGATACAAAAGTCAAAATAATTAATATAGAACAATCAGTATATTTTTAAACAACAATGATAACTTTGCTGAGAAAGAAATCAGGAAAGCAATTCCATGCACAATGGCTGATAGACCTGTAGACCTCTACAATGAAAATTATGAAATCCTGAAACACGAAACTGAAGAAGATACTGGAAGATTGAAAGACATCCTCACTTCATAGATTGGGAAAATTCATATTGCTAAAATGATCGTACAACCGAAAGCAATCAACAGATTCAGTGCAATCCCTCTTTAAATTTCAACGACACTCTTCACAGTAGGAGAATAATTATAAAATTCATATAGAAGCACAAAAGACCCAAAATAGCCAAAATAATACTGAGCAAAAAAAAGTAAGGTGGGAGGCATCCTTCTGATTTCAGAACAGACCTCAAAACCATAGCAACAAAAATAGCATGGTATTGGCATTAAACAGACACATAGGCCAAAGGAGTAAAATAGAGAACCCAAAATAAGCACAAACATCTACGGCCAACTAATTTCTGATAATGGTGCCAAAACATACAATGGAGAAATAACAATCTCTTCACCAATTGGAACTGGGAAAACTGGACATCCACACATATAAGATTGAAACTAGGTTCCTATTTCTCACCCTCTACAAAACAAGATTGACTCAAACTGGGCCAAATACCTCGGGTAAGACCTGAAACTTTGAAACTACTAGAAAAAATCATAGAAGATATAATTCAGGAATTTTCACAGCCAATGATTTTCTGAATAGGACTCAGATACCTCAGGAAACACAATCAATAACTGCCAAAGGGGATAACATGAAATTTAAAATCTTCTGTATAATAAAGGAAACAGTCAACAAAAGAAAAACCAACACAAAGGAAAAAAATACTCTGCTAGTTACTCAACTGATAGAGGATTAATATCCAAACTACATAAAGAACTCAAAAACTCAAAAAACATAATAGCCAGGCATGGTTTTGCATGCCTTTAATCCTAGCAGCTCAGGAGGCTGAGGCAGGAGGATTGCCAGTTCAAAACCTACTTCAGCAACTTGGCTAACAAAAGAATGAATAATGCAATAAAAAATGAACAATTGCTCTGAGGAGACACTTCTCAATATAAGACACTCAAATGAACAATAAATACATAATAATGCTCAATACGTTTAGCTTTTAGAGAAACGCAAATCAAATGCACTGAAATTCAGTCTTACTCCAGTCAGAATGACTATCCTCAAAGCCAAGCAAACAAAAAAAATAAAAAAAAAATCTAGTAAGGGCATTGAGAAAAGGAATCCTTATGCACTCTTTTTGGAAATATAAATTAGTACAGTCACTATGGAAAACTAGGCAGAGATTCTTTGATATACTAAAAAATAGAGCTAACCTATGATCTACTTACACCACTCCTGGATGTTTATCCAAAGGAAATGAGGTCAAGATATAAAAGAAAGACCTATATACCCATGATGTCCATGTTTACAGCAGCATTATTCACAGTAGCCAAGACATGAAACCAACCTAGGTGTTCATCAAAGAATGAACTGCTAAAGAAAATATACACAATGGAATATTACGGAAATTACTAAGCCATAAAGAGGAATGAAATCATGTCATTTGCAGGAAAATGGAAGGAATTTGAAGACGTCATGTTAAGTGAAAAAAGCCAGACACAGAAAAGAAGTACCACTTATTTTCTTGAACATATGGAAATTAAGAAAAAAAAATGACCAGAAAGTAGAAGAGGGTTATTAGGGAAGGGGAAGGAAACTAGAGGAGAGGAGGGAGAAAAGGGAGGGAAAAAGAGGGTAGACGGAAGTATGGATGTGATCAAAGTACAATATGCATGTGTATGGAAAAGTCACAGTAGAATCCATCAATTTGTACAATTAATATGCATTAATAGCTAATAAAAAAGGAAAATTTGTCATTTATTTTCTCACATTATGTCATGTAACTAAAAACAAATTTGGAGTAATAAATTATGAAAGTGTTCCCTAGTTGTATACACTGTGTAGTATTGTAGAAGTCACTTGTACAATATTTAATATTATCTATATTAACAGTCATAGTTTGTATATGTTGACAATAATTGACAATAATGTTTATGATGTCTATGTTCAACAAGTATTTTTTTCTTTTCCTTTTTTTTTTTTTTTTTTTTGCAGTGCTGGGAATCAAACCTAGGGCTGGACTCATTCATGCCAGGCAAGGTTTCTATCAGAGAGCCGCATACCCAGCCCAGCTCAACAAGCTTTATTTAATATGCTAATGATAGATAGCAGTACTATCCAATATTTCTGATCTTCAAACTGACATACTTTCATTACGGTAATTATATTCTCCCCTACTCTTTAAATATAAGCTTGCTCATATGACAATTTTTTAAATGAATTTGAGAGCATGTGTAATGGAAATCTTGTCTTTTCTGAATGGAAATTTTCAGTTTACAATTTGTCATGATTCTTTTCTCTCTGTACCAAAACCAGCAATATCCTAGGAAGAGTGTGCTCTGGCACTGTGAATTCCGGAGAGATAGTGTGAAGCAAAGTGTAGAGGAATGACTGGCTGTCCTTCCTTCAGAGCCGTGTAAACATTAGCTCATCACTTAACCTTTCAGAGCTTCAGTTTTCTCATTCGGAGACTTAAAGAATGATATATTTAAAAAATTATTATATAATTTTTGAATAATTATATAAATATGAAGTAGTGAGATAAGTACATGGATATTTGTGTATAAGGAATGATTGAAAAATTTGCTTTTAATCTTTGAAATTTAACCAGAGGAAATTAATGTGTTAATGTTTAATTTTCTTAAAACAATGGGGAATAATGCAAAGAATTCCCACATAACATTCATAGGTAACAATAATCAATTAAAGATATAATTATTGATTATAATACATTGAATTATTCAGCTAATTCATATCTAAAAATCATTTATAACATCACAGCATTTCATTTCCCAAAGACTTTAATATGCAATTTTAAAATTAAGGACATGTTTAATACAGTGTGCAAGTATTATAGAAAAAAATGAGAGCAACTTCTTGATTTCAGTTAATATTCCATGCATTTTCAGTTTTTACTAATTATTTACTAATTATTTATACATTTGTTTCTAGGATTTTGGTTTAAATAAGTGCATCATAGTACGCTTTCGTATGTTTCTTAAGTTTATTTTGTGCAATGTTTTTGAAAAATTTTATATAAAAATAATGCTATGAAAAGCTTTTCACATATAGATTCATTATGGTTTAGCATTTTATTATATTTGATGGAAAAATAGAGGGAATGTGAAGATATCCCAAAATATGATTGTATCTTATCTCTATGTATCTAAGTAGTCACCTATTAAATTTTAACACTAAAACATTGTTATGGTTTAGATATTCTGTGTCCTCCAATAGTTCATATTTCAAAACATGCAGGAAAGCTGAGGTGAAGTGATTGGGTTAGATTGGGTTATAATGGTCACATTGATTCTCTGAGAGGATTAAGTACATAGTAACTGTGGGCGAGTAGGATGTGGCTGGAGGAGGTGGGTCACTGACAGCGTGTCTTTAGTTTTATATTTTGTCTGTAAGCCCTGAGCAGCACAGCTGGCTGTCTATGGATTGGAACCTGAAAATGTAAGCCCTCAAATAGACTTTTCTGTCTCTAAAATTTTTCTTGTCAGGTCTTTTGCTCACAGCAGTGAAAAAGCTGACAAAAACAACCATTCTAAAGAAAATTCCACTTCTAAACAGAAAGATATCCATCAACAAAATTTTGATACCACAATTGTCTAAAATTAACAATAATTCCTAATACCCAGTTCATTTGCATTTTTAGGCTCATTTCTCAGGCAGTATGAAAGACAAAGAGGTATACAGTGGATAGTGAATGACTATAAAAAGAAAAAACATGCCTGAGTCTACTTTCAGTCTTTGATTCCATAATATCCACATTCACACACTAAGAACAGATGTGAGGCAAAATCTTTAAAAACAGCTTGAAAAGGAGATACACAAACAAATGCAAATCATTGAGAATTCAGACCATGATGAGAGGATAAAAGAGAACACATCATTGGTGGAAAACCAAAAGCATTAGAAGTAGATACTGAACTCATCAGGAGAGAATGAATAGAAGTAATTAGAGATGAAGCTGTTTGTTGGGAAGTTAGTTTGAGGGGGACATGTTTGGTGACACATACAGAAGAGGACAATTTATATAAAATGTGTATCCATGACCTTGGGAAGCTTTTGGTTTTATTTTCAGAGAATCTACTATGGAGTACTAGAAAGCTTAGGAAGAAAAAGACAAAGCTTTGTTAGAAATGAACCCATCTGGTGCCTTTCAATTGTCCTTCATGCACCTACTGTTGGAGAACAGGGAGGTACTCTGCAAATTGGAGAATTGAATGCAAGATAATTAAGGCATCTTCTTAACTGCTATACCTTAGTGATCAATCTGTGAATATCACACTCTAAAGAACAGAAGAGGCAGATAATGTAATGAATTTGATAGTGCTAGTGAGCTTCTCAAGATAATTTTAAAATAAAATTATTCCATTATACTCATGTTTTAAAGGGGTTCTTTCCTCCCTGGCACATGGCAGTACAATAGAATTCTTTAAACACTATTGGAAGTGGCAGTGTGTGGTGATGGCTGCTGATGTATTACACTAATACTGTTTTAGAGTGACAGCACTCTTGATGATGTATTACACTAATATTGTGGTTTATCACATGAGCAGTACTCTGATGATGCATTGCAGCAATATATCATCAAAGTAGTAGTGTTTACTTTCTCAGTAATCTAAGTCAAGTTCCAAAATTCTGCTAAAAAGTCAATCTTGGTTTTCAATCCATTTGCTATGAAATAAAAAAAAAGATTAAGAATGAACATTGTAGTTACTATAAAAATACAAATGACTAAAAATCATCATTTTTATTTAGTGCATAAAATTTGCATCCCATTCGTTCCTTAAAATTATAACAGATATGCAATAGAGTTTTGATTTATATCAGCAGAACAAACATTTGTAATCATTGTATAGATAATAGGTTTCTTGTTTAAATAGAAAGCATAACTAAAGACAGAGGCAGATACAGTGCTGTAGTGTGTATTTTAGGCTCTATGATAAGTGAATTGATATGAAATTGTGTATACTAATTGTCTCACTTTGAAGAAACTAAAAACTGTCATTTTTCAATAAGGAATTAGCACTTGAAGTTTCCTTTCTGCAGTGATCAGGAAACTTTACATGGACGATTATGTGATTGAGACAACTTAAAAAAATAGTGTCATTCTGGATACTAGAAAGAACATGAGGTCAATTTTGCAAATGGGGTAAGGCAGTTGGAGAAAGTAAAGATGTGGAGAGAAAAAAAGAAAAGAAAACAGGCAGATTGGAGATAATCAGCATCCTTTTCTAACAGAAATCTGTCATTTATCAATAGCACCCAAGAAATCTGCTCTGACCTCAATGCTGATTATTAAGGAGAATTCCAATTACTATGTGTGTGTGTGTGTGTGTGTGTGTGTGTGTGTGTGTGATAATTACTAAAATGGCTTTAGGTTGAGGACTAGAAAATACACCAGTGGATATTTCTGGTGTATAAAGAATAAAGAGAAATACTTACGACATTCTTGATGAATTCTTTTCCACACTCGTTTAGAAAAAAATAAAATGTCTTTGTTTATCCTGTGTTTTGTGTATGTTCCTGGAAGGAGGAGAATCATCATGATGTAGCTTGTGTCAGATAATCTGCAAAAAGAAATATTTAAAGGTGAAGGGAAAAATGTTAATATCATGTACACCCACCATGTGCAATAACTACAATTATTGCCTTTTAAATGCTTGTTTATTCATGCCACACAAAACATATCTCTATCCTAATGCTGCTGCTCGCAGAGGGCAGTCTCACCACTGGAGTCTTCTTCCTTCCTGTGGATGCCAGCCTGGCACTCTCCTGGGCTTGTCTCTTGCTGGGTCCTTGTCTCTCTCTCTAGTGTCTGGAGAAGTGTCCACCTCCATTCGGCAAAACATCGTCTCCCATCTTTTCCTTGAGCTTGTCCCTTTTATACTATGTCCAGTTCTTATCTCTCGCTGCACTCTCTCATTTAGCGTTTACTCTCCCAGCTTAGGGCTAGGCTAGGCTCCCTCGCCTCTCACAGGGTTATTTTTCTGTTGTGTTACAAGACAGTCTGCATCGCCATGAGTTAGACAACGCTGCCACACTGGGCCTTCAGCATTGCAAGGGCTTGGGGTGTGTGGCTGATGGAGCATTTTAACATCACACAGGGTTTGTCACATACTTAAAGTCATTTTTAATTCTTATTTATGCTCTTAACAGTTCACGTTTACTGCGTAATTATTTGCTTTTAAGATAGCATATTTCCAGAATATGAAAAAGTAGATAAACTTGTAATTCAAATTCAGTACTTTCATATTCCAGGGAAGTATAATATTTCAGATAAATAAGTAGTTTTGCCATCTTGATACTTTTGCTAATAAATCTATGTGTAATTTTCCATATAAAATTTTTCCTCAAAATTACAAAAACATATGTATGTACTGGAAAGCAAATGGATAGCCACCTGATCAGTTGTATCAGATGACTTGATTTTATTTAGCAAATTACACATTTAAATATTGTTCTAAGTGTATGGAAGATAAAGGCTTCACCATTTCACAGACTTTTGCCTTCATTTAAATGATTGTACTATAAAGCATTATATTTAGCAATATCGTGATCACAGTGAGTAGATGTGAATACGTTGGAAGATACTGATTAAGTTGGAAGAACTGACAAAGGAGAACTAACTGGTGTTAACACAGTTGTAAAATAATTGGAAGGCTGCAATTTAAAAAATGATGCCTTGTTACGTGCAGTTCTATGACAACCATGATGCTCTAAGTATTCAATATCTCATTTTATTGCTACATTTGTTCTGGAAAATGAACAGCACATAGTTTAAGAATTTCAATACTGGATTCCAAAATCTCTGTGTTTACATCTTAGTTCTTTCATTTATCATAATGTGGAGCCTTGCCTTAATGAAATAAGTATGTCTCTTGAGATTTCTAATTCTCAGTTCTTCTCATCAGAAAAATTAAAGTAGGAAGAATATACAGCCTCATGGGATTTGTAAATAAGGACATAATATGATCTTTTAAGGCTTACTAAAGAACTGGAGGCAGTATAAATGCTCAGTATATCCCATTATTATCTTTTTTTTCCATCTGTATTTTCACATTTAAAAACTAAACAACAATTTTTTCAGCAAGCACCCAGGTCAGAGAGCTGATCACAACTTTGAAATTCCTGATTTCCCTGTGGCTCAGTCTGATACACTATTCTGCCTTTCATACAATGTGAGCTTGGTGACAAGGCCTTAAAGTGCCTCTGTGCCACTTTTCTTTTCTGGAACAGATCTGGAGTTGTAGGAGCTCACTGGATATATTAATTCAGGAAATGCTTCTTAGATAAGAGATTAAATTAGTAACTACAATTTTGGTTTTTTAATGTATGTGAAATGTGACTTCATCCTTGGGTATGAAACAGAAATGCCTGTACCAATGCATCCTGCTAATGGATGGTGCCTGTGACTTGGAGTTGAAGACAAAAAGGAAACAGAATTGTGGTGACAGGAAGTAGACAGTTTCTATAAGAAGAGAAATACTAAGTTTCTAAAGGGATTCACATAGCATGCTAAAGGTTCCTTCAGAAGGTGGGAGGAGGCAGGAAATGTAAACACTAAGAATTATGAATCTTCGGTAACTTTATAGGAGACAAGCAATCACAGGCACAAATTAGATGGAATTTTAATGCATCTTTATTCCACAGGTGTTCTTGTGAGTGTGAATGAAAACTGCTTTCTGATAATCAGTGTGGAGTATAGTGTAGAACACAGTTCTCGGTTTCTTTGAATAATGCAGACACACACACACAAACCCACACCTACGACTGCACAGGAAAAGGAGCTAAGGGAACCCAAATAAACACAGAGACTACTTTCTCATGTAATAAAGTTAAGCAGATTATAACTGAAATGGAAAAAAAAGTGTTTTCTTATTAACTACAGAGGCTGGGTACTCTGATACCAAGCAAAAGTCATACTGCTGCTTTGGTAGATGTCAAATCCCTGTCACTTGTGGCATGGCCTTGAAGAAGTTACTTACCTCACCCATTCTTCAGTGTATTCATCTGTATGAAAAAATCATCAGGGCTGGAGCAGTGGCTCAGCAGCTATGGCGCTTGCTTGGCATGCATGAGAACCCAAGTTCAAACCCCAGCACCACATACACAACAAAGTCTTGGAGCAACAAAAACCACATGAAAAATTAAATAAAAATGATTGTTTGTTTCTTTCTTTCTCTCTCACTCTTTCTCTCTCATACACACAATCCTTTTCTCTTTGGAGAAAAAAAGAAATCATCAATACCTACAATATAGGTTTGTTGGAGAATAACTTAATATGCAAATATATAGCTACTCACATACAAATTTCATCAACACTTTTATAATTGTGTGGGTGGAGCAAAATAAATCCTATTGAGTAAATTTGCTGTAATAATTTATTGAGAAAAATAAATTATTGATATAATTAACAGGAGGGACATTTCTCAGAATTATTTATCATAATTTGGAATAATTTAGCTTCTAATCACTGTGTACCTTTATATTTCCAAATCTGAATACTATTTCTGTAACAATGAAAAAGAGGTTACAAACCAGTCTGAAATAGCTGAATGATTTTATTATTAAAGATAAACAATTGTTTATTCCTCTTTCATTTAGTTTCTGGAAAACAGAAGATTGTAATTCAATTTAGAAAACGTAACCCTCTGTTTTGTTCAGTAATTCATATGTGCTGGGTAAAGCTATTAAAGCATTGCTAATAATTATTATCAATAATAATAGTCTTCCTAAATATATGCATATATGATCTCAGACTATGAAATATTTTGACAATTTAAAATGTATTTTAAAACAAAAGTTCTTTCTAAAGAATGAGTTCAATATACACACAGAGATACACAAACATACAGGAAATTTCTTAGTCTCAATTTAATTTGCATTGAGCATCCCCTAAAATGATAATTAGTAATATACTTGGAAATGAAATAATAATAATGGAAAAATGAATGTATTGATAAAAATTTTGATAAAGTAAATTAAATTGCTATGTTTATAAGAATGCTAACTTTTGCATATTACAATTATATGAAAATCTTTTTTATCTCTACTGTTCCAATTGCAGAGATTATAAAATATATTTTAGAAGTGAATATTTATTAAAAATATTTCCCTTCAGTTTAAATACTTTGTGCAAATTAAATTGGATTTATAAAATTAGTTCTTTATTCCCTTCTTCAGACAGTGAAATATAGTACTTCATATTTTCTCCTTTTCATTTTGGAAGATAGATTTGTTTTCAGCTGCATAAGGAAGGGTTTCATTTGGCATAAGAGGAGTCTAGATTATTCTAGGTCACAAAGGATCCTAAAAAAGTCAACTTTGAAAGCACCTTTTCAATCATTTATCCAACTTCTATATTTTATAGAGGAGGGAATAAATTCCTCCAAAGATGTTTGAAAAAGACCAAAGTAACTATAAGCAGAGACATAAATGGAAAGTAGGCCATTTTCCCCCCGTATTGTAAAATGAGTACTCATATTTTAACATCTAAAATATTTACAATTATTTAAAAAGTTGCAATCAAACACATTTGGGATTTGTTTGTGGGAGAAAGGTGGCAGGTGTGTGGCAAGGACTTTTTAATGTGTGTGGGTTTAGTGGTGTCTCTGTGAAAGGTGCTGCCTAAATTAGTGGTTTCCTTCCTTGCGGCCTGCACTGTAGCTGCAAGCTAGAGACATCTGCCTATCTAACAATGTTTCTGAAGCCCATTGGCATCTCAGGAGATAGTGCTCAAATAAGTCTTACAGAAAACAGAAATAAATTATAAATAGGTCTTTTAAGTAAACATTAAATGATCTTATTTCACTTTGGTTTTTAACTTATGGATAATTTCAGACAATTAAGTTATGCATTGAGTAAAACAAAATGATAAATATAATCCATCAATAAATGCTATTTGATGAAATAGGTCTCTGTTGCTGTGACCACTTCACCATGCTACATTCTTAGGATTAAACATTATATTTAAATGAACAATAATGGAGACATGGATAGTTTTATAAGTAACACTGGCACTACAGTTTTTCAGTTGTTTGGGAAGTCAGAGGTGACCTAAATTCCATGAATACACGCATCAGTTTTCCTTTTGAGACAGAGCTTCTACTCATCAGAATGTGAGTCAAAGTATTAATGAAATGAAAAAAGCCTACTCAGTTTTTCCTTTGGGATCACATTTGATTCTGTCTTTCCTAACTTCTCAGTTTTTTCCTTATGTAGGACTCCTAAATTATGGGAGCATCCAGTTTCTAGGTTACTTTCATGTAGTCTATGTATTCACAATATCCCAGCGTACGGTCATAGTTTCGTTTAGTAGCCAAGAAATCTAGTCTCAACTTCCATGTAGGTGCCCTAGGAAACCTGCTGATTTATAAAATTTCTCAAAAACGTCGAGAAGTGCTTACAGCATTCCTTTTAGACCTTCTATTTCCCTAAGGCCATTATGTTTGTTTCTACTATAGTTACAGAGTTCAGGTAATTGACATGTGGTACAACTTATTTCACCAATTTAGGATCCAGCGAAAGCTTAGCACATACTAACATTTGTACTAACCTAGAATGTCCCTCTGCAACCACTTGACAATTTTCCCCACTATTTTTGACTACTCAGATTCAACTCTCCATTTCTTTTCATCAAAGACTGAAATAAAAAGGGGTGCACCACAGAATTTGCATATACCTTTCTCATGTTTGTATCTCCCAGACTCTGAACTTCTTATCCGAGGAAAGTTTCCAAGTTTGATTTCCTATAATGTCAATGGCATGACTACAGTGTTGCAGGCAGCAGAGGCCACTTCAAACAGTAGTTTATTGCCATTCATAACTCCATAACATGAAAGTAGGCCAATTACAGCTTATTGAATTCTTAAATGATACAGAAAATGAAGTGATCAAAACATTGCTTGGAGATACTGTTAAACCCACAGAGGAGAAATGTAGCTACATATTATTGAAGTTCCACATAAGAAAGTATTACAACATACACAAAGACAAACTAATAACAGAGAATTAGAGTGCAGACAATTAAACACACATGGTGATAATAAATTTGCTCTCAAGTAGCTCTACATAGCTTTTCTTGCTCCAGTTCCATTAATAGTTGATTTTCTGGTCAGGGGCACTATTGATCGATTTGCACTGAAGCCATTTCTTCCTCATTAGCTTTCCAAACTTTTCTTTGCCTCAATTTTCTTCAGACACAAAAGCCTCACAAGATTACAGAAGACTTGTTGCTTAGCAACAATCTCATTCTTGTAACTGTAATAGCTGGGCATACAACGTGAGATTTTTGGCGGGAGAGCTCAGAGGCCTGCCTACTTCCAATGTTTACTCCTTTTAATTACCAAAGTATGATATCTAGTTATTTTAACTATATTTTTTCTACATGAATAGTTCAATTTTTGTAACAGTACATAGGTGTATAGAGAAGAATACTAGTTCATATTCTTTACAAATATATTCAGAAATATATTCCTGCTTAAAAAATACAAGCCAGAATATACCTGTTTTTATTTTAATTCACAAAAATTATTTTCACACCAACACCAAAAAGAGAAACTTTGGCAGTATTTATAATAACAACAAGTAGTTGGAACCACATTCTTAAGGATCACAGGATATAGAAGTTTATATTTAAATGAGTTTCCTATATTAAATTCTTTTCTATTACTTAATGGAGAGTTCTCTTTTTTTTTATTTTTGCCCATATCTGATGACCCTTATATACTTTGTATTTTCTCAATGCCAAGTAACCGCTTTAATTTTTGTATAATATTTAAATGCAGTTTAAATTTTGCATAAACACACACACACACGTTTTTATATACACACAATATTTTGTGACAACATAGTTTTGTAAAATATCAAATGTTCCCAGGAGTGGGATTTAGAAATAAGATAAAAAACAAAAGGAAAAGTAGGCGGAAATAATATATACAGCTGTTTATGCAAATAAAACACATTCTAAGTTAGAAAAAATTTCCTCTATCACTGGAGATAGACAAAAAAAGCTACTACATTCTCCATTCTCTTTTCATATTGCTAAATGAATGTCAAGATACTTGTGTTTTATGCAGGTGGAAATAAAAATATTTTACTAATATCCTGAATATTGAGGACTTTGACTCTATTTATACAGTTGACAATATTAATATTTTGCATCCAAGGATTGTTAATAGATAAAATGTATTATTGAGACCCAAAAGTGCTCTTATCAGTAGACTTTCTTTCATGTTATTGGGAGATGAACCCCTTGAATTAGTGCTTAGAACTAACTATAAGCAGAGCAAGAAATAACCACTCATATTTTCTCATTGTTTATTGACCTTGTTGGTATTTTGAAAGAGAAGGGCAGCAAAACATATAATCAGTGAAAATGTTTAACTCAATTCCTACATTCTTATATCTCCCAGGAATGGGTCAATTTTCTTCTTCAGCATTTATATGTAGAAGTTTGAAATTTTTATTCTCATTTAGATTGTTTCAGTGTTATAATTGCTAGGTAACTTAGGGAATAAAATACTTGGCATAGTAAGATAATCACTCTTCTCAGATGACATAATCATGTGATGTATTGAGAAGATATATATATATATATATATATATATATATATATATATATATTAAAGAGAGAGGGACAGTGAGAGAGAGAGAAAGAGATCATGAATTTTATTTAGCTTTTCATGAGGCTTTAGTTGCTCTGACATTCTCTAATGTATGTGGTGCTGGAGTTTGAACCTGTGTCCTCACGCATACCAAGCAAACGCCACACCGCTAAGCCACTGCTCCAGCCCAAGATGATAGCTTTTAATCAGACAGCAGAACCAACAGCAGAGTCTTTAATGTTCACTTAGTATCTCGCACAGATTTTGGATATTTGGAATATCCAAATATCTCTATAATGTACTTATAGAGTACGTTAATATTCTAGGAATGCTGTAACAAAGTTCCATAAGTTGGGTGATTTACATTTTTCTCTGACACTTCTGAGGCTAGAAAGCATACAGAGAAGGCTATGCCTTCGGAAGCCTTGAGTAGGGTATCTTTACTTGCTTCACCTGACACTGGTCATGCTAGGCTGTGGCCACAGAACTACAATCTCTGCCATTCTTCACATGGCTTCTCCCTGTGTCTGTCCTTATGAATCTTCTTATAACAGCCATATTGAACTACTAACCAACTCTTCCCAGTATGCCCTTTTTTTAACTAATTATATCTAAAATACCTATTTCCAAATAGGGTCACATTGTGAGGCAGTAGGTAGCTGGAGTTAGGATTTTTTATGGTTTGCTTCAGGAATGTCCCTCAAAGTCTCCTGTTGAAGGCTTGGTCTCCAGTGCAGCCAGGTCCAGAGTGGGGCCTTTGAGATTTGATTGCATCATGAGAGCTCTGACATCATTGATATTTTGATAGTTAAATGGATTTCTGAGAGGTGTTGGAAAATATGGGGGTGCGGAAAGATTGGAGGAGGTAGGTCACTTGGGCCATGCTTTGAAAGAGTATTTCTTGTCCCCAGCCCCTTCTCCTCTTCTCTCCCTTGCTGTCTTTCTTTTTTTCTTTCCCCTACCCCTGTCTGCTTTCTTGTTGCCATAAGCTGAGCCACTTTCTTCCACCATGCCCTTCTGCCATGGTGTTCTGCCTCACCTCAGGCCCAAAGAAATGGAGGTTGCCGATCATGGACTGAAATCTCTGAAACCCTGTGTAAAAATAAATATTTATGCTTCAAGTCGATTTTCTCAGGTATTTATCACAGCAACAAAAGACACTAATACAGGATTTCAGCATTTGGTGGGAAAGAGAAGGCACATTTCAACCTTTAAAAAATGGTGAAAGTTGGGGTTGGATTGGTGGCTCAGCGGTTACAGCACTTGCCTTGCATGCATGGGTCCATGGATTGGAACCCTACCACCACATACACAACAAAGTGTTGGAGCAACTAAAGCCACATGAAAAACTATTTAAAAGTGATTCTCTCTTTCTCTCTCTCTCACTGTCCCTCTCTCTTTAAAAAAAAAAGAAAGAAAGAAATGATGGTGAAAGTCATAGAATTGGAACAGCCTTAGGACTGGAAAACTGTAACCAAGAGAATTTTGCATAGTCTCCAGGAAATAGAAGATGCAATCTTCAGTGAACTGCTCCTATAATAATATTTTTAAAAAAACAGAAAACTAAATGTGATAATAATTAATAAAGCTGGAGATGGATTTATGGATATCATGTTTTTATCCAACTTTGTGCATGTTTGAATATTTTTAAAATACACACTTAAAATATGGTATGTGCCTCCTAAAGACAGAAAGACCAAGCTTATTGGTGTTTTTTTTTGTGATAAGACACACAACATAAAATTTATCATTGCAACAATTTTATATGTATCTTCCAGCTTTATTAAGTGCACTTACGTTGCTGTGAAACTATCACTATTATCACAACATTTTTCATCGTGCAAAACTAAACTCTGTCCTCATTAAATATCTCTCCATTTTATTCCCCACAGACCCTAGCAGTCATCAATGTATTTTCTGTCCCTACATAGTTGCCCATTCTGGGTACTTTACATAAATGAAATTGTATGGCAATTATCTTTTTTGACTGCCTTATTTCATTTAGTATAATGTCCTCAAAATTTATCCATGTTTTAGCACATATCTGAATCTCCTTCCTTGTTTAGTCTGAATAATAATCCATTACTTACATATAATAAATTTTTATTCATTCATATGTTAATGGACTCATAATTTGCTTCTGCACTTCACTGCTGTGAATAATACCACAATGGACATAGATGAACATCTACATTTTGAGACCCTGCTTTCAATTTTAGAATATTCACATAGAAGTAGAATTGCTAGATCACATGGTAATTCTACTTTTATTGAGGAACAGCCACACAAATTTCCATGTTAAGTGCAGTATATTACATTGGCAGCCCTGAGAATGTTTATAGGCATCTTTGCCAACTTTTATCATTTTTTGTTTTGTTGAGTTTTTTTGTTAATAGCAGCCATCCTGATGTGTGTGGAGTGTTCTTATAGTGATTTTGCTTTCAAGTTCCTTAATTACTAGAGATATTAAACATTTTTATGCATTTATTGGTCTTTTGTATACCTTTGGAAAAATACCTATTCAAGGACTTTTTTTAATATTCAAATAAGATTGCTTAAATGGGTGTTTTATTAAAGTAGAGAAAAATATACTGATGAAAAAATTATAAGAATAGTAAAGAATACTCAGATTTCCATTGCCCTGATTTAGCTATTTTTAATCATATTCTTTTGTGCATCCCCTGGCTTGCCATCTCTCCTTCTTTTTCTTGTCATATTTGGAATGGTAAGCTGCATATAAAAAGTCCTTAACTTCTAAATGCATGTGTATATAGCATAAAAACAACAGAAAAATTAATATTTTCTTGTATTCATACAGAATAATTATACATATCTACAAATTTTAAATTGATAGAAAATTTTACCTCTTCTTTGTATGCATAAAATTATATTAATTTACACAATAACATATATGATAAGTTTTTGTTTGTTTGTTTTTCTTTGTTCCTTTGTATGTTTTAGTAGGCTTTTGTGTTGTATGAGTTTCCTGCCTCTATAACGTCTTTAATTTTCAATTTAGAAATTTCAAAATTTTTCATGGTAACTCTGGTTTTGTTTTTTACTTTTTATGTTTCTCTTTTTCTTTCTATAAAATTGTTTTCAATGTCACTGAGGTTTTGAAGAGTATAATCAAAAGACAGATTATAAAGCCTCTTAATCACACAGCAAATTATAATTGTGGAGTTTAGTTTTGCTCAAAGTTTGAAGACTGTTGTTACATACAGATTTCTTAGAATGTTCATAACTTATAAGTACCAGAATCAAACAACTACTAATAGTTATAGAGATACCAGTATTTGTTAATGGTGTGATAGAGAAACTGTTGATGCAGGAGAAAAGGCAAAGAAAGGAGATCTACATACACTTAAGAAAGGCCTAGTACAATGGGCTAAGAGTAAGTTATTTGGTTCTGGAGCATAAAAGGGGAAAATAAAGAAATGCAATGATACAATGGTGCTAAACATCAGCATTTTATAATCTTAAAGACTGGAAAATAGATATAATAATTTGGTGGCATATCTGTTTAACACAAGAAAAGAAAAAACATACTCACATATTCATATGTATCAACAAAAAATTTATTTTGCTGATCTGTCAACAGAGAATTCAGTGAAAATTTAGAAAGATGTGCAATAAGGAAACCTTTTATGAAGGGAATGAATGATCATTGGTGTGATTAAAAAACACATTTTGCTATATATAATTCCAACTGTTAGTAAAAAGATGAAAGGAAGGCATCTCCCAATCCTTAATCTCGATGAGCATGGGATAAGAGATAGCTGAATTTCTAGGGGGAAAAGAGATCAAAATATTAGGAGGGTAGGAACCTGGGAGCCTGAAAGAGTCAAAAGTAGGGTGGGTCTCTGCACCAGAGGAAAGGCAGCTGACAGCCCCAAGCAGAGCAACAGGAAAGTTATTGGAGGATCAAAAGGGCTACACAGAGTGATTTTTAAATTATTTAATAAGAGGCTGTGGCTGTGTAATTCTCAATAATAAAAGGTGCAATTCTCAATAATTCTTTTTGTGTGAAGATAGATTCTTAGAGGAAATTCGAGTAAGGAACTGCCAAATTTGATAGTCATTCTTCTTCAACTGAAAATACATCTTGTTTTTTTTTTTTTTACTTCCCCACCCACCAGGGCAAATTTTGCAGTATCTAGAGATGCTTTTGATTGTCACATCTGAGAACGGAAGATGCTAATGGCATGCAATGGTAAGAGGCGAAGGATGCTGCTAAACATCTTAATGCACAGTTCAACACTGTCAGTTCCTAATCAGTAAATGCCAGCCTCCCAATGTCACAAATGTCAAAACTGAGATATTCTGATCTAAGTATATGTGAGGCAGATAAAAAACTAGAGTAGAGAGCACAGTTATGGATCTGGATACAAATCTACAAGGCTTAGCAAAATTCTTTGGAGAAACTTAGGATTTGAACTGTCAAGAGGATAGAGCAATCAGCTATGTGTGGATTAGGAATAAAATAAAAAGAAGTTATACACCAGTCAGTATGTATAAAATGATTAAGGGAAGTAGTTAGAAAATAGGAAGTCTAGGGACATGGTGACTGAGAAGTATGGGATGTGGGTGAAGCAAGGGGATCTGATAGTCTATGTGGTTCCGGGAAAGGCTACAGATGCACATTCTTCTTTGTGCCCCCTTCCCCTCCCTCAAAGACCCACCTGACTGTTCCAGAGCTCAGGATTATGGAACTAGAACTCTGGCCGAAAGCACTCTTGGTGTCCAGCTGCTTGCCACAGCCTGAACTTCAGATGATGTAGAGCCATGTCCTTAGTCTAAGCATCATTACTGTCCATGCTGAGCTCACGATTCCTCCTCTTTATTTACCCACTCCCAAGTAAGGAATCAAACATCATTGATGTTTGTGAGACAGTTGTTTCCATAAAGATGCTGATTCAGTAAGTCCCCTAAGATCAGAAATATTGAAGCAAACACAGTTTAGAAGAAGAGGTTGTCCAGGGCAAATATTAGACTGTGGACTACGATGTACTTAGATTGAAACATGGGAGTGCAGCAGAGGCCACACAATAAATCTCAAATACAGCATTTAACTGGCTGTGGATTATAAGAATCAGGAACTTTTCTATACCTTCAGGAGAACAGAGACCTTCAACTTTGAAACTGAAGAGGAAAAAATAATAAGGATCCATTAAGTCAATGGAGAAAGTCATATCATTCATGCATATTGAAATATGCAGGTAACTAGCAAGGGAGATTAAGAATAACATCTCATACTTTTAATATTTTCTCATTGGTCCTTAATCAGTGTAATGCAAAGAAAATAAGATGGAGATACAGAACACACTGATAGTTGGGCTATTTTCTCCCCCTCAGAAAAAATATCAGAAGAGATGTTCACTGAAAAGGCACCTAGGACTGGTCTCCTACCCTCCTCTGCTCATTCTTCAGAAAAAAGTAAAGGAGGAGCTGGGTAATCGGGAGACATAGGGATGTTGCAGTGGAACAAGTCTTGGTTGGCTTTAGAGGTCAAACTCTGATTCCTGTTTTGGATAAGTCGTTCAGGTTACTTAAGCCTCAGATTCCTCCTATCTTAGACTTTTCAGTCTCCACAACAAAATATATAGACTGGATGACCCATAAGACAACAGCTAACGTATTTTCTCTTCTGAAAACCTTGCTTATCTCCTCCTTTTTTCTCTTGATCCTCTTTCTAAGCATGGTCTATAGTGTTCCGGGTATCCAGGGGTAAATTAGGATGCAAAAGAAAGAGAGTCACACACGTCAGCAATGAGTTAGAAGGGAATGTCTTCTATAAAGGTAAGGATGAGGGGCAATGTACAGGCACAGTGAGATGAAGGTGCCCCACCTCAGGCAGACCTATCAATCCATTCTGTCCCCTGCTCGTGTCTCCAGCTTCTCCTTCTGTCTTATGCAGCCTCTCAGTCAAGCTCCCTGAAAAGCACATATTGCTTTCCAAGATACTGTTGAGGTGTGTGCATTTGTGATTGCCAAAACGAACTATGGAAGATTGCCTATCCCTCTGCCTCCTCTTTGATTTCCTGAGTTCCTCTGGTGGTATAATCCCAAATGCTCATCTTTCTCCAAACCCTCTGAAAGACTGTTAGCAGTCCCACTACATGACATCTATCCTTTCAACATCTGTGCCTGCTCTCCCTTCCTCAAGGAAGTGCAGTTACACTTCTCTGGGAGAGTCCGTTCATACTTCCCTGAGTAACAATCTCTTGTTATTGGAAGCCTATGGAGGTCTCCCGTCAATTGCTGCATCCTATCTAGGTTTGCTCTCCCTCATTTTGTTCATTTTATTCTACCTTTGCTTTTTAATGGGCTCTGTTTCCCAAATAATAGCTTTTATCCCATACTGGCCCCTTTCACCTTGGCTCTGTATTTTCACTTCAAGTTTTCTTGTTCACAGCAGTAGCTCTACATCCTTCCCCTCCCATAAAACCTTTGCACATTGTTCTTTTCATTTTTTCCTATTTGTCTATTAGCCTGTCACCTGCTGCTTCATCTTTGCTATCAGCTTCATAGTTGCCAGGGGGTTCTGGCACTGTCAATATTCTGCCTTTCTGTTCTTTGACTGTGGGTGCCTCTTTGTTGAGGGATTGTGTACCCTGGATGTGATCTACCTCTGACTTTCCCTACTTCAACCCTTGTGTCTGAGTGCTTCTAGCCAGCAAAATAACGAAGTGTCCCTTGTATCTACCAGAGTGATAATTAAAACAGACAAACCTTTTTAAAATTTATTTATTGTTGACTAAACCAGACTCAAATATCAGTTTTATTCTTCTTGGTCTCTTTGATGGCAGGATACAGGGCTATATACTTTCAAACTGATTCATATAATCATTCAAAGAATAATTATTGAAAATTTACTCTAAATATGGCCTGGTCTAGAAAGTAGGCAATTTCAGCAAAAAAAAAAAAAAACAAAAAACAAAAAACATAGCATTCTGCTTTTCATCATGTTCATGAATAAACAGAAAATGAATATTGTATATTAATATTAATGTTTTAGTTTTATTTCATTGATTTTTAATAAGTGAAAGGATAGCCAAGTCAGTGGACTTCTTGAACACTTCCATTCAAATATTTTCCTGGTAATGACGTGAGATGGCATTTTGTCTAATATTTACTTCTTGAATTTAGAGATGAGAATAAGAATCTTTTTTATTCATTTTTTTGTTTGCTTGTTTTAAAGAGAAGGGGACAGCGAGAGAGAGAAAAAGAAAGAATCTTTTTTTTTTTTTGTTTTTCATGTGGCTTTCATTGTTTTGATACTCTGTTGTGTACATGGTGCTGGTGTTCGAACCTGTGTCCTTTCCAATGACAGGTAAGCACTGTAACCTCAGAGCCACCTATTGCTTTTAAAAATGATCAAACTCTTTCCATCTGGAGAGTGTTTTGTTGATGTACTTATGTCACATAGATTTGCCTAGCAATAGTCCATCTTCTCTGAGCAGCATAAAATAGTCTGATCTGTGGAAACTAGACCTCAAACTTTGACAATGTTAACTTTAGGTCAACCTTTACTACATTTCACACTCTATCTACTGACTGAAGATGCTTCCAAGAAAAAAAAAATGACCCACACACATTTTATGTTCAACATATTTTCCTTGAATGCCAAACATTCATTGGCACAGTGATCTCTTCTTTTATACTTTTGGCATATTAAAATGTTAATGCATCCAGGACAAATAAAGATGGGTGATACACAAATAAAGATGGATAATACAAAAATATTTAAGTCATAAGATTTGAATAATATGCATTTTATTTTAAAGAAACGTGTATAAATAGTATTTCCTCAACTGTGCATCCAACCGATAGTACCCATACAGAGTGGCTAGCATATACATTCTTAATTCCAGGAATACTTTTATACATAGAGGAATGATGGGTGGATGGATGAATGAATGGCTGAAAGGACCAAAAATTTATTGATTTATTAAATATTTATCTAGCAAATTAGCATTTACATTTTAAGTGCCATTCAGATCTCATATTTTAACAGATTTCTGCAATTAGCATACAATGTTATATTCCAAGTAGAATGATTTTATAAGAACTTTAAATTGACCTCTAGTATTTGCTATGCCTAGACAAAGTTTACATATATATTTCATCTAAAGAACATTTAATTTGAGGTCATTAATGCCATGATTTTAATTTACTTTATCTTACTACCTGTGTACTTCCTGAGGGTATAAAAGGCATACAGAAACATTCATAAAACTTACAAACTCTGGGAATTTATTAATAATGCATGCATATGCCTAAGCCTTAGAAATAATGCCAGTATACTTTGGAGGATTTAGAATCCCTCTGGGTTATTTGTTTGCTAAAAAACGTATAGCTTAAAAATCCACTCCACTAAAGTATTGAAGTTTTCATCATCTCTTTTTAAAAATAAGATCTCTGCAGGCATTGAAATTGTGAAAAGCTAAAAGTAGGGCAATTACAATATTTTTGAAGGTTTCCAAATTGCTTCTTTATTGTACCTTCTTTACAATGATTTTGAGCAGTGGATCAAAATGTAAATAATTGAGCATGTATGAAATAACCATTATATATTCATTTAGCACTGGAGAATTTGAGGTTTTAACCCGAAGAATTTTTTCTTAAGTGGAGTGGGATAACTACATAAGTCAAATAGGAATGTATTTATATGATGAGGCTTATTTATGTATTTTTAATGTTTTAAACCAGTGGATTCTGAGGGATTTCAAGCAGATAATGGATACTGGTTTTTTATTTTTTTTTAAGAGAGAGGGACAGTGAGAGAGGGAGAAAGAGAGAGAAAGAGAGATTTTATTCAGTTTTTCATGTGACTTTCACTGCTCTGATACTTTGTGGTATACATGTTGCTGGGATTCGAACCTATGTTCTTGTGTCTGCCAGGCAAGCACCAGAACCACTGAGGCATCGCTCCAGCCCCAGATACTGATTCTTAAAGGAGGAAAAGCATTAAGCAAGACATAAAAAATAATATAATAGCAAAAAGAGTAATCTAGGAGTCTGTGCTGTGTATAGTCATGGAGATGAGATTCATCAAAGGGAATAATCTATTATGAAAATCAGTGAGAAGCAGATTTGGGCACCCCTATGGACAGTTCTAAAAGTGGGACAACAAGAATTTTTTTTAGTATTTAGTATATATTAGTTTTTGAATGACCTGATTTCAGAAAGGATGAACTTATAATACAATTTTATGTTCCCAAATTTCTGACTTCAAACTTTATGATTATTTAATTCTTTTCCAAAGTTTGCCATAATAATTATCAATTTAAATTTTCCATTTCAATTCCATATTATTAGCAGCCTTTTTGTTGTATATTCTAATCCCACAATCCACTTTAATACTTGATTTTCTCACTTAATATTACATTATCCCCATCCTACATTTGGGAATCTGTTTTGGTGATGTGTGAAAACACTTAACTCTGTGTATGTGTGATGGTCAGATGGCATTTTGATATTGGAATTTTTACTAGTTCTTCTCCTTACTAACATATTTTCCCATTCATAATGAGATGATAACTTTCTACAAAAGCATCCCTCCAGCATGCCCTTTCCTCCCTATATGCACTCACTGTTCCTCACATCACAAAATGTAAATTATTTCCCTTTTTGAAAGTATGGGCTAGCCTTAAAATTCCAAATGTAAAACTGTAGCAGTCCGGCACCTTCCTCTTTTGTGTTCTTAGTGCGCTGAGTTGATATGTAAGAAGTCCAGCCACCATGATAGAAATACCTTATGGATAAAGAAACCAAACAGGACACCGGGACGCAGACATGAGATGCAGGGAAGACCTCTTAGCTTCCTGCTTGTGGTGTCATCTGAGAACAACCATTGACTGACTTCAACAGAGACTAGTAGAAAAACCTTCCAACCGAACCTCACCACTCACAGAATCATCAAACATAGTGCAACAGTGTCTGATTTAAGCCATTCGGTTTAGTAATTGAAAAATATTTTCCCATCTCGAGTCCTGGGAAGAAAGATGAAAGTAAATGAGGGTCTTATATTGCATCCTGACAGTTGGTACCTTGCATTTGTCATGTCCATTTTTCTATGAAAGTTTCACTATCGGGAGGGACTTTATGTAGATTCTTTGCAAATATCCTTCATGATAATCTCAACCTACAATTTCTTAGGCTACCTAATCCCTTTGTCAACTGAGCCCTTAAATTCCCCTCAGTATGAAGCCTTCTAGAGCGTGCTGGATGATGACTTAAGACTGGTCCATTCTGTAGAGGGTGAAAGTGTCCACTCTCCTCCAAAGAGATATCCCTCTGCTTGTTCTGCAGCCGCAGATCACTGTAGGCATAGCCTGTGATGCTTAGGCTTCGACTCCTGTCTTCCAAATTCCCCAGATGTAACAAACTCTCTTCTTTGTTCGTATATAACAACATTCAATTTGTCTGAGAGTAGTTGCATGTGATGCTATGCTCCAACACCTTGCTAAAAAATTGATTTTAAAATTTCTTAACCGCCAAAATATTCATTTCTTAGCTACTTAAAAATTGAAATATCTAATGTTATTATGATTGCCTTTTGATATGCTCCATGGAAACATTTCACCTATTAATTTGGGATATGTGACATTGTTTTTTTTTTCTAAATGGAAGATTGAGAAAACATTTTGAACTGTACATATTCAATTTTAACTTTAACAGAAACAAGGACCTATCACAGGTTCTTAACCAAACTGAGGACTGAAGAGTTTCTTAAACAATGTTGTTTCTGTGCACCAAAAGGAAGAAAATACACACGCACCCATACATACACACACACACACACACACACACACACACACACACAATTAACCTAGAATAATTTCCCTTTTTAAATTTTTGGTATAATAGGTTTATAGAATATTTCTAACTTTAGAGCTGCTAAAATTTCTTCAGAATATAACTCAGACCATGCATTCTTACAATAGTGGCATAGAAGTGATTTCATGTTCTTCTCAGTCCATCATATTAGGAGATACATGATTTATTACTGGAAAAGCTAAGTTTGTTCCTTGGATGATTATTTACTTCTCAGTTTTCCATAGAAAAACTACTATGTTCATCTTTTAAAGCACTCAAAAATTTGTAAGGTATAATTTGAAAACAAATAAATATTTTCTTCATCAAACCTCCACCCACTGATTTTTCATTCATAGATTTTTATCACCAAAATGTTTATTAAAATGGTTTGTAAATGGAGAATTTCTAGCTTCATCATTTCTTTTCTGTTCAATTGGCATACTTCTGTAGGAAGCTTCTCTTCGTTCACATGTATTTAACAATTTATGTGAAATTTGACTCCTGGAATATGACTTAATGGAATGTAATTTTTTACCATCTTTGTTTATTTTGATAAAAATTTTCAGAGATTTGCCCAGTAGCAATGCTTTCAAGCTAGATTCTATCATTTTTGATGCAACTATTGTTAATTTTTTTTGCTATGATTTCTTTCCAAGTTGGTATTGAGGTCTCTGTTAAGGTAACCACTCTCCAGGAAAGCCCTGAGGGTGCACAGAGAGTTGGATGTACTGCTCAGGTGATTCAGGATGGGGCCCTGAAACTAAAATACGTAACACTGGTTGAGCTTTCTGCTGCATCCAGAGTTCCCTATTGATTACCTATCATCCCTGAATTCTGTGAGTAATACGTTTCTTGTTTCATATATTTTGGTTTCACATAGATACATAACTCCTGGATGAGGAAGTCCAGAGGTGTCCAGAACTCAACCTGAGTGCAAAGTGAGAGAGAGGAATTGTGGGACTGTGTTTTGTTAGGGTCCAAAATGTCATATTTATACTTTAAAGCAGGGTTTATGGATGGGCTAGATTAAAGAAAGCTCATGTATGAAAGAAAACCAATTTACACGATTTTGGAGTTGACCACTAAGTTTTATCACAGTCAGAATCGATGGAGTGTGTTGGTTTGTGGTTCAGGGAGATGAACTGTGGACTATATTGCAAATAATCATAAAAGGAGGAAGAGTTTTAAGGTGGCCAAAGGTGACAAGGAACATCTGTATTTCAAACAACTTATGTCAGGCCTAAAAATAAGTGTTAACATAGCCACATACTTAAACAAATTTATGACCATGTCTCCACACTTCCTTGATTGCACGTTTAATTTGTAGCACAATATATTACAGTTCCATTTTCTATTCACACTTTCCTAATCCCAGAACCTGTCATTTTCCCTCAGGATATCTCATCTACTACCTAGCTGTTCCAGGAAAGGGAGGAAGGTTTCAGACTGAAGGAAGTGCCTAGAGATAGCTAGAGAGACACATGGTATCCTGTGGAAGGGTTAAAATAGATCAGGGACTGCTCCAACAAGTGGTCCATGGCTACAGTCAGACAGCACCTCCATCTTCCATGGTGCTTTGTAAGAAGTGCCTCCTTTCCCTCAGAGTGTCTGTTCCAGGCATGGCTGAATGGAACAGTAGCAGATATTTTTCCACAGTACCCTCGGTTCTGCACACATCCACATTCCGAGAAGAGGTTTATATATCAGGCTGCAGAAGCAGTGCAAAAGGGAAAGCTGTGTCCTTCCAAATAATACGTATGTGGACTTTCTGGCCCAGGCTTGCCCTCTTTGATCCTTTAAGTTGACTAGGATTTGGGGAACACTAAAGGGACATTCAGAAAAATGACCTGTTATTTTTTCCCTTTACATTAGGGATGATAAAGAGGTCTATTTCTTTTAGTAATAAAAATAATTTGTAAACTTAGATTTGGGTGTTAGGTAAGTTCAATATTAATATGTGCCAACTCTTCAAAGGCTTTTCTGTAGATTGAGACAAAGTGTATACACTCACACACACACACCCATACTAGTAATATATAAGAATTTGTGTATATTTCTGTGTTTTTGTGTTCATTCTTTAGCATCTATTAATAATTTTTAATATCTTAATATCTTTATCTTTAATATCTAGTACAAATTTGAGCAAAAAATATAATTCTTAAAAACAAAATTTTAAAATAGAGAGGATGGTTTGCACATTTATATACCAGTTTTGTATGTTTGTGATTTTCCAGTTACAGTGACATGTTATAGATAACAAAAATAGATAAGGTAGAAATGTTATATAAGAACACAAAAGAAACAGTATAAGCATCTGTGATGGTTTCGTTTTATGTTGATTAGGCTACGTTATGGTGGTGCCAAGATTTTTTAAGATTTTTGGTCAAATACCAGTCTGGATGTTGCTGTGAAATAAATTTTTAGATGTGACTAACATTTAAAATCCGTTGGCTTTGGGGAATGCAAATTGTCTTCTAAAATATGAGCCTCATCCATTCAAGTGAAGAGTTTAAGAGAAAAAGATTGAGTAGCCAAAAGGAAAATAAACTCTACTGTTGGATTTCCTATGGATCTGAGCTGCAGCTTCAACTCTTCTTTAGGTTTCCAACCTGCAGGCTGGCGGCACAGAATTACTCAGGAGCCTCCACTATCTTGTGAACAAATCCCTTGAAGTAAATCTCTTTGTATGTGTGTATGTGTGTGTGTGTGTGTGTGCGTGTGTTTATGTGTTTGTACACTAAACAAAATAAATCAAAAGGGGGATAATTTACAGTAAAGTTAACAACCTTAGGGGTGAAATATTTTATTTCAGGTATACTGATACATTCCCCATCATTGTGAAATCACTTATCCCAGAAGGAACTTTATTTGGACACTCTGCCTCTCCAATTTGGCTTTGAGATATTCTTACATTAGATAATCTAAAACTTTGTTTACCAAATGATTAATAACTATGAAATTGTAGAATATTAACTATCTTTTGGTAACCAAGTTTCTTGGTGTAGAACTCTTAGAAGTCCAAGAAGGACCATTGTGGAAAGCCTGGTGAAATGTGACTTTATTTCAGGAATGCAAACATGAGGAAGTTAATGGCACTCAGTTCTGTGTAATGACTTACTCAACATTTCCCCGGACATAATAAAATATATGCACCAGTTTCCTATAAAGGACCTCAGTAAGTACTTAAATTTCTCTGTGTCCAAAAACTCAGTTGCTTGCATAGTATAAACTTAAAACATATGGAAAACTAGCAATTGAGGCTAAGAATGTAAAAAACACAAACTATTGAGTCCATAGGAGTGGACAGAGAGCTACATGTGGACCTCACAATAACATTCTTAACTGAGATTAATCAAGGGAACTGGACAGGAAAATAAGAAGTGAAGTTAAATAGAATCAGTCATAGGGTACAAAAAGGAAGGGGGAGAAGAAAATAAAAATAATTTGTAAAAATACATTTATATGCAAATGCATGATATCAATCAAAAATAAAAATATTTTAGAGAAGCTTTTTATCTTAAAAACTGTTACAGGGGCTGGAGTGGTGTCTCAGCGGGTAAGGTGCTTGCCTGGCATACATGAGTACAGGGGATCGAACCCCAGAACCAGATAGCAAAAATGTTTCAGAGCAATAACAGCAACATGAAATGAAATTGATTCTTTCTTTCTCTCTCACTGTCCCTCTCTCTCTTAAAAAAAAAAACTGTTACACATTTTTACTTTCATTCTTAAGTGGAATTCATTAAATAATGAAAGGAAAAATGTGAGTCTTAATCAAAGAACACACCTTGATTCTGTTCACATACACTAATCCCCATGTACTTTAATTTATGGATTTCTTTATGAAATTCGTCTTAATTCTGTATAGGTTAGTAAACACCAATTTCTCATGAGGAAATTCTTTAAAATCTGTATTTTTAATAAATCAAACTGTGATGACTCATTGCAAAGTAAATTGTGGTCTTAATTATTGTGTTGAAGGGTGAAGTAGAAACACATTTTCACCCAATTAATTTTAACATTTCACTTCAAAATTATTATCAAAATATTGGTTCTCTACTTCCTCTGGTAGTGAAAACTGGGTGATGTTCAACAAATAACTATGTTCCCTTAAAAATATTGGAGTGTTCTTATGCCTGTATCTGCGAATGTAATGTTATTTGGATTTAGGGATACTGCAGATGATCAAGCAAAGATGAGGTTATTAGAACACTTTATGAAAAATATAAAATGGGGAAATTTGGATAGTGAAAAGGAGATGTGAGGACATCGGAGATGATGAACTGCCTACTACTGCCTGAGGCTACCAGAAGCTAAGAGGGATACATGAAATGGATTCACCTTCACAACACATGGGAGTCAACCCTGCTGACATCTTCATCTCAGACTTCCAGAGTTACAAGACAATAAATTTCTGATATTTATTCTCTCCAGTTTGTTATTTAGTTATGGCAGCCTCAGGAAACTAATACAAAGTGTTCTCAAAATCTGTTAATATGTTTTTAAAAATTGCTATGAAATAAAATATTTTGGAATATACTATAAAAGTTGTTAGATTATAATTGCTGAGTTTTCCTAACACTTTTATGTCAGTCTTCAATAATTATCAGCAAATGCATTTAACATAATTTATAGAAGATATGTCAAGAATTATAGGAAAATATTTTCCTATTTAAAAGAAAAACTGAGAGACTCAATTCAATTGTAACATAAAAGTTTGGAGTCTATTTAAATCTCTGTAATCTGTTTAGATCATTGCTTCTGAACAAGTCTCCAGCTAAAGATTTTTTTTTAATATGCCTGATGCTAACATAACTTTGCCTGTTCTTTTCACGGAACTCTTTTTCTCAGATCTTATATAATGCCACATATGAACTTCTATTTTTCTCAGCAGTTATTTTTGGGACTGTGGTCAATTTTTCTTTTGCTTCTGTGCATAATGAGCAAAATTTCTTATCATTATCTGCTATTTCTGATTTACATATTGCTCCCATTGGCACTCTGGAAATATTTTGAAATTTTTGCTTGTTTTTTTTTTTTCTTTAAAGAGAGAACAACAGTGAGAGACAGGGAGAGAGAAAGATACAGAGAGAATCAATTTTTATTGAGTTTTTCACATGGTTTCATTGCTCTGACAGTTGTGCACATGGGTGCTGGGGTTTGAACTCCTGTACTTGTGCATGCCAGGCAAGTTCCATAACTGCTGAGTGCTGCTCCAGCCCTTGCTTGTTCTTTTATGATATTATTTTATATCTTATTTTTTAACAATTAAAATCATTTTCTAGTTTTGCATTATTGTTTTCCCTCTGTCAACAACTGTCAGATGTCACATTTTTCCATATGATTTTTAATGAATATATTTCTGTTAGTATGTGCTACTTATAATTTTTGGAATTTTTCTTTTAGTTTTTATTTCCTTATTTAGAGTTAACCTTCTCTGTGTGTTCACACATGCAAGATCTGACAGGCACTTGGTAGGTTGCTATTAGAAGTGTGCTGGACATCATAGATATTTGTGTACTACTCCATGGAATTTGTGTTGTTCCTAATACTAAAAAAATGACTTTGAAAATGAGGTTTATTTAAGGTTTTCAAAATGGGGATATTATCTTGGAATTTTTAGGTGGACTTTAAAACAATTTCAGTGTTATTATAAGAAGCGTAAAGAGGGAAAATTAAAAATCCACAGACGAGGAGACATCTTCTGACAACCATCTCTGGCTTTGAAGATGTAAACAAAGCCCTAGGCAAAAGGAAACAACAAATTGGAAAAGGTAAAGAAATATATTATTTTGCAAGCCTGCAAAGGTAGCCTGGCCCAGTCATCTCTTAAACTTGGGCCTATTAAATTCATTTTTCTTTTCTTTTCTTTTTTTTTTTTTTTTAATCTCTGGCTTCTAGAAATTTTAGAAAATACACTTGTGATGTTTTAAAATACCAGCTTGTGGTAATTCATCATACTATCATAAAAAACTACTATACCAAGGCCCCCTTGGAGGTGATTGTTTATATTTATGGAGAATTTGGAGCCTGGCTAAGCATTAAACTATTTCTACACATCAGCCATGTGGGTCAGGTAGATTAGGAAAGTGATGTGAAAGGAGGAAAAGTTTTGTTAAATAAAGGACGGGGTAATGTAGAAAGAACAGACATGGCAAGAATAGATTGATAACATGCTATTATTACTTGGATCTTGACATGACAACACCTTAGTGGTATTCACCTCACCATTGCTATAGAAACTTACTAGCTTTTACTGCAGCTCTTTTAAAATCACAGATTCAAGTGGCCCATCTGGATGCTTAGGTTGAGAAGTAAAACAAAGTAGAAGAGAAATATGTTCTATCACCTTGGTCATAGAAATCAGCAAAGTTTAAGTCATTGTGAAAAGGCTTTTTCCATTATCATAAGAAACTGATCTTGGCTGTTAAAATTTTATTGTGATGAAAGGAAAGATTTCACCCATGACAGCAGAGATGCGTTTCCTCTAAGCAGATTCCCTGGCAACCAGGCTCATCGATGGAACTAGCATCCAAATAGCTGAGGTCTTTTTTAAACCACAGTGAGTAAATCATAAAAACTCCCAAGTATAGATGCATGAGCATGTTAAATAAAGGGGGAACCCCATTGTTAGTCACTGGTTCTTGTTATTTTTTGTTATTTTTTGTTTCTTAAAGAGAGAGAGAGAGAGACAGTGAGAGAGAGAAAGAGTAAATTTTATTAGGTTTTTCATGTGACCTTCATTGCTCTGACACTTCATTGTGTATGTGGTGCTAGGGTTTGAGCTCACGTCCTTGTGCATGCCAGGCAAGCATGTAACTGCTGAAAAACTGCTCCAGCCTGGTCACTGGTTCTTGTAATCTTACAAGGATTTCAGGTTAGTTGGATATTGTAGCAGGCAGAAGGTTACTGGAAGAAAAAAGAAAATGAGAAAAAAGGAAGCTTTGAAGGGAGGAGTGAGTGGGCCCTCTCAGTGAGAAGACAGACAGCATGCCTCCTTTGTCCTGAAGTTTTATTAGGGGTCCAGGGAAATTTCCAGAACATCCTGCCCAGATTGTCTCTTGATTTTTGACTGACAGCAGGAAACATCAAGTCCCCTCTCTATATGGTCTTACTCCATGCAGGGGAAATTTTATTATTATAAGAATATGTTAAAGATCCTAAGGCAATTATGTGTCCATGTTGACCAATACTCACTGGAACTTATCTTTACAAAGTTTATGTTTGGCAGACTTTGCTTCAATTATTCTGTCTCCCTGAGTCTGGGAATCTGGCTTCTAAATAGGTCATTTAAGTACCCCATCTTCAGGATAACCTGTGCTCTCCTTACTGACAGGGAGGAGAAGGAGCTTGCATTTCTCCTATATAAATCAATTTTTTTTTTTTTTTTTTTTTTGCTAAGGGATGTAACATATCATATTGACTTATGCCAGGCAGGAGCAACGTGGCCTTAGGAAAAATGCTTTTTAAAAGAGTGTGTAAAGAGCTGTGAGCACAAGAGACCCTGTCTACACAATTATCCCTTTTTCCTCCTGTTCACACCAGTCATGCCTCTATGCTATCCATAACTGTGTCATTAACATGGAATTTTTAAAATCTAAATTAGTGCACACTCCTTTCAAGTTTTAAGACTTCAAGTGTCCTGGAATCCCAGATGTTGTCTAGAATCGCTAGGACTCCGCCTTCCTTAAAAATTTCTTGGCAGGGCACACTATTTTTCTCTCAATTCTAGACACTTGTCAGATGATTTTCAATGCTGACAATATATTTTAAATCAAGGAACTTTGAACAAAAGTAACTGTTTGCTAAGAGACTCTACAAAGTCTGATTAGGCTGAGTTTCAGGAGTATTTTCCTAAACAATCAGGAATTATTCACACACAAGAGATTTTTGCAAAACATGTTCATCAGCCACCAAAAGAGACAATCTCTGTTCTTCCTCCTGCCATAACAAACCTTCCCTAAATAGTGCTGATTCTTCTAGGCAGCAACTTAGGAGAAACAGCCCATGCTGACAAGAAACTCAGCTATCAGTGCAAGGAGTACACAAAAGTTATATCAGGAAGTTTGGATTTGTATGCTGACTCCTAGAGAAAAAATTTTAAAAAAGTGAAATTATGATGCTTATAAAATGATCATTTAGCAAAGCTTTCTTTAAAACATGTTAATTAGTGAGAGAACTAAGACCATGCTATAATGAGTTCATCTTAAGAGTCAAAAAATACGTATCTTTAAGAGTCAAAAAATATATAGACAATCCAAATGAATTTGCCAAAACCTGCAAAACATTCTATAAACATATATGACTCTAAAATAAAATTTTTAAAATCACTTTTTCAAGTGGGTAAAAATATTCTATCTCTGACATTTGCACTTCTATAATATTATTATTTTAAGTATTAAAACTATCACAGTAATAGTCTAAAAATGAAAATGATAGATACAATAGCATTTAATAAGTCTAAAAATCCTACTAGAAAAAAATAATATTCCATTAGAAGGTATGCTCCATTAGAAAGTTTGTGGTGGAAGCTTACAGCTATGATGAATTTACAGCAATGATAAATTTAAAAAATATATACCACCAGGGAATGATTTTTCAATAATTTTGAAAGGACCACTTCTATTATTTATATTAAAATGTCACTATTTCATTATGAAAACTAACAAAAATAATAACTGGCAAAAAAATAAAAGAAAAACCAATATTCACACATTCAGATGAGAGATGATATTTGTGTATGTGAATTATCTGCTGTGTATGGTATAAATAAAACTAGGAAGAGAGTTGATTTTGTTTTCTAAAATTTGTCTAAGGCTTCTGTGAGTTTATTTATGTCAGTTTAATTTCATAAATTTCAATTAACCTCTGTCATAATTAGTTTCTCACATAGCTTATAAATTACATTGACATTTATTTAACTTTTATAGAGATAATCACCCACTACAAAAAAGTGATTAGGAACTTTATTTAGAAAGCACTTTATATTTTTCAAAACAAGAATGATACTCCCCAAAGTAATGAAACAGAGATACAAATACATTTGTAGATACAAGCAATTACAAATTGAATGTAATTGAAGAAGACACAAAGGTGATACCATATTAAAACTTTTTGGCATATTCAGAATGCTTTATTGAGGGGACAGGGATATAAGTTACACATACCTACTGATTCCTTGTACCATTATTTTAATTTTTAGCACTTTCATTGCCTGTAGTAGATCCTTAAAGGAGCCTCCCAAATTGGACAGACACAGACTTCCTTGGTACTTCAGACTCATCTCTGAATGCCTTGAGGTTTGCTATTCCTATTTCATCAGGAGTTCTGGGATCTGGTAGGCTTAATCCTTAATCCAAATCATTGTTTGAAATCTCAAATTAAATATACCTTACCTAAAAGTATGCTCCAAGAAATATGAAAATTTAATTTGTAAATCTAGTCTTACTCAAGGTTTGTAGTGTTGAAGAATTTGAGGATGGAAGGATTCATTGTGAATAACACAGAAAAACCTGACATTTTCTTTTGCTTACATTTGATAATTTATAAAAAAATTATAAATACATTTTTGAAGATAAAGAAATATCCAAAGGAGATCAATTTACAAAGATTGCTTTTTGCTTCTTCCTCCTCAGAGTAATTGTCAAGTACTTTAACACAACTGATAATAAATCACTTTCAGGAGTAAGGAGTATTTTATATAAGCAGTAACATATTGCATTACATACAGGACATGTCAGAGCCAATAATTAGTGGTATATCACAATATGATTGCCTATTCTTTGTAACCAAGAAACAAGTTAAAAATATGAAAGAAAAAGAGAGGCAGGAGAGGGAGAGTGGAGGTAACACAGAAATAAACAAACATACCCAGGAAGGGTATGGAAGAATGAATCTGAAAATATAACCAGTTTTGAAATTTTTAGGTATCATGTGAAATATTTTATTTCCATTAGGAAGAAATCACAACAAACATGTAATCTAAATTGTGAAAATATATTTTATGACATATCTGTCAGGCTTGATATATATGATATAAATAATATAATGTATATTAATATGCATATACCAAATATATACTATGTCTCATATATGTTGTATACATCAAATATATTTTTAAAATTTATGTAAATACAAAAATATATTGGTCAAATGTATTGATAACATATTGTCTGTAGTCTGGAACTGTTATTATTTATTGCTAAATTTTCATTGAGGAAATTGATAAAATCGTACAAAATATACATGCATTCTAAAATTATACTGGAAATTCATACCACAATCTTTAAATTCTTCTGCATATAATGTAAGTTTAAAAATGCATGTAAAGGGGCTGGAGCAGTGACTGTTACAGCTGTTAAAGCGCCTACCTGCCATGTGCAAGGCCCCAGTATAAAATCCCAGCACCACATACAAAATTAAGTGTCAGAAAAACAACCCAGATGATAAAAATAAAGTTGATTCTCTCCCTTCTCTCTCTTTAAACAATGAATATGAAACTCTAAATTATGATTGGGATATGTGGTATGTGGTAATTATTAACTAAATTAAAATGAGCATGAAACATCACTATTTGAAAATAAAGTATGAGATGGTTTGGTATATCAGTATATTCATGATTATACATGTGTAAAAGTAATCATATATACTACATACATGACTATATATAACAACATAGTCCAATTCAATTAAATGCAATAATATTAACTGAAATTATGAAACTATACTAAATGAGATCATATATGTTATATTTATTGTCAAACATCTATAATATGTAACTAAACAGCATTTTGTAGGTTAAAATTAGTTTAAATCTGTCTGCTGTCCACATACTGTATGATCTGAGTTCCTACAATAAATTACAACAGCAATGATCTATAGTCTACATTTTTTTTTAAAGAGAGAGGGACAGTGAGAGAGAAAGAGAGAAACAACTTTATTGAGTTTTTCACATGGCCTCCGTTGCTCCAACACTTAGTTGTGTAAGTGATGCTGGGGTTTGAAGCGGGGTCCTCGTGTTTGCCAGGCAAGCACCAAAACTGCTGAGCCACCACTCCAGCCACTATAGCTTCATTTTTAAAGCATATGTAATCTGATACATACATGGACAGGTTATGAAAAAGCAAGAAATACAAGTACTTCATAATTCACCTGATTTTAGAAGTAAAATTTCTTTATGGTTATAATTTAGCGGTTTTGGCGCTTGCCTGGCAAGCACAAGGACCCGGGTTCAAACTCCAGCACCACGTACACAACTAAGTTTTGGAGCAACGAAGGCCATGTGAAAAACTAAATAAAGTTGTTTCTCTCTTTCTCTATCTCTCCCACTGTCCCTCTCTCTTTAAAAAAATTGTTGAACTTTTTGTCAATATAGAATAATATAATTTTCTAAAGTTTTATAAATAGATGTATGAAATAATATAATATTATGCTATCACTTTTTTCTATTGGACTGCTTTCGTGTAGCTTCATGATTTAAATACGTATCTGTATGTTGCATATATTTGTAGATGTTTCACATTTAGTGTTGATTAGTGCTTTGTGGAGTAGTTATTATATATTATGCTTAGCTATTTATGCACTGATTGGTGGGTTGCTTTTAGATTTCTCTGCTTTTTGTAAGGCAATTATGAACACTCTTGTACAAGTCTTGCTTTATTTCCATTGGGTAAATAGCTAGGAGGGGAGGAGTTGCATCATAAGATATATATATGAATACATTCTTATCTGATATTATTCTAATATTATGGCAGAATATAAATGATTTATTTATATGAATATTTTCTAATAAAAACTCTTAAAATTTTCCATTTAGTCATTGTTTAACTGTATATCACACCTCTTGATGTTAATATTTATTAATATCCTATTGATAAATTTCACCTACAATTTGAATTCTAAATTTCACATATACTCATATAATTTCTAGATGTCCAACTTAAATAATTTTTAATAATTTATTTTAAGCAGTTTTATGACATATTTTGGATATTTGGTTATTGATTTTACTGCTATTATTTTTATACTGTATTGTGTCCTTGAAGCTTTTAGTATATGAAAGTAATTTTCTTCCAGTTTCATATAATTTTGACATGTATATATGTAGTTTGATAGACAAATATTTTAACATAAGTAAAATGTTATATTAAGCTTGTTGATATTACCAATATTCTGAAAACTAACCAGACATAAAAGACCGTATGTTGCATGATTCCATTTAAAAAAATTCTAGAGAAAGAAAGCATTATTCATTGACCAAAAACTACTGCTGTTCAAGGGGTGTGGAAGTGAGAGGTATTGCTTCAAAACAAAATGGAAATATTTCATTATTTGGTCAGTTCAGTGGTATTGCTCATGGATGTATATATGTCATGAAATTAAATATTTTGTATTTTGTAATATAAGAAAAATAAGTTAACAAATGCATTTTAGAGAACAAAATAAACATATTAATAACTAAATAAAATATGCCTATAACAGAATAAACAAAGCTATGGAGAGGATTCATAGCCTACGAAAATGTCATTTGAAAATATCCACAATCATACAAGTATGAGAAAAATTGTAAAAATTCACTAATGAGCATAAGCAAATAAGAGCAAAAACAAATAAGTACTAAGTTATACAAAAGTGTTTCAGAGCCAATGAAAGTGGAAACATTTAAACATAATGACAGAGAAAAGAGCGTTACTTTTAAAGAATTAGACATAATACTGACATCTGACTTTTTAAAGGAAAATGGAAAACAAGTGGAATGACGTACTTGAAAAATCTGCTCATTTAAGCTTACGCACACAGGGAAAGTGTTCTTCCCATGCGGTGGAAAAAAATTGTCAGGAAAATTAGATTTAATGATCTTTAAGACCCAATTTAGGGATATTAAGCTGAGTAGTTTAGGTAAAAAAATGATTCATAGTAATGCAAAAAATAAAAATACTAATTTGCAATGAGACTGAATATGAGTAAATTTTTACTTATAAATTAATAACTTCAATTCATTTTAGAAGTTAATATGTAAATTTAAAACACATAACTATATGGAATATAATGCTAAGCTTGAGGAGATATAAGTAACCATTTAGTTATCTAAGCTCTATTACTGAGGAAGGAAAAATTAATCTTTGTATTGTGCTATAACAAGTAAAGCTGGTACGTTTAAATCATGTACCCAGTGAATGTAAAACCTATAAATTGTTTCATAGAAGAGTGAACAACTACTGTAAAACTAAAGTAATGAAGTAAAAGCACAAATTTTATCAATTGAAAAAGAGAACAAGGAGAAGCAAAAGGAAGAAAAATAGATATCAAGTTTACAAGAAAGGGTGAGAAGATAGATACGTGATATATAATTAATCACATCAAACTAATGTGAAGTAAGAATCCTAATGAAATATTAATATTTCAAATTGGAATTTTAAATCATTGCTTCCAAAAAAACAGACTCTAAATATAAGAAACTGAAATGATAAGAAAGAAAATAATGGAAAAAGTTAAATTGTATCATTCATTGAAGAAAGCTGGCAGAGCTATATTAATATGAGGTAAAATTTCTAAGAAATGATGTGCTACTTTTAGTAAAAAGTTGATTATTTCATATTACTGAGAGTTCAATGTATTTGAGAAAGGTAACCTTTGTATGTATCCAATTAATATGGAATCAAACACAGACAATATGCACTCACATGTGTCATATAACCCTCCTGCAAATATAAGTTGAACCTCAGTACCAGAAAGTCAGTCTTCAACTACCAGCTCATGCAAGATTGTATCTGCTGGAGGAAGCCACTTCGCACTGCATGACAATCCTCCTTAGGTTATTCAAATCCAGTGATCAGTTGGCTCACGTGCATAATTTTGACTCAATTAAGGATTACTCTGAATGATTATTATTACCCCTGAGCTTCCCAGACTTTGGCTGAGGAATCTACATTGCTGTTCAAACTGTCCTTCCCTCGTGAACTTCATTTCTCTGTTTTTCATAGGTTTTTTTGTTTGAAGGGAAAACTCCAATAAACATCCTAAATTCAAGAGTGTGAGATGTACAGGATCCAATCTAGCACCATGTTCTAGGCTAAAACTGAGAGAAATAAAGTGAAAATTTGGCAAATCCATAGTAGTAATGGAATGCATTAATTGCAGTGACTGGAAGAAATCACTAGAGAATTATTTTCTAGTGGAAAATTGCACCAACAAAGGGAAAAATAAAACTATTTTTAGTGTTTTTACCAAAATTGATAAGATGTTGCCCCCCAAATTCTCATTTAATATCAAATAGTTATACAAATTAGAGTAAATTTTACAACTATTGTGGTATGAATCTAGTTTTTGAACAAAAGGTACCAAGCGCACTTCGAAAATATCATGAGTCACATGAAATATAAAACAGCAATTGGAAAGTATTATAAACTGTATAAAGTAAAAGACTCAAAAAATTGCAATTTATTTCAAGGGAAGAGTATAGCTTTGAATGAATTTATCAAATATGAAGAAGATTGAGAATTATTGATAAAATTTTTCCTCTTCAAAAGTCAGAAGAAATCATAGCAATCAAATTCCAAGAAAATTGAATTAATAAAAATTTAGATATAATAACAGAAAGCTTCAAAATAAATAAAATATTCAGTATAGATGATGGTAAACTACCCCAGGAAATACAGACCCTCACAGGTACAAAGTCCACAGTAATAGATAGTGGGGATCAGACAGGGACAAAGGCTACACAACAGACCTAGAATAACATTTGTTTAGAAACATATCAGAGTGTGGAAGAGTAGTATGTGCTTAGTTTCTTCGTTCCCATTATATAGTAGGAGGACAATCGAGGATTGATACTGGCAGGACATCAGGTGGGGAGATAGTGACCTCTTTCCTTAGGCAGGAAAACTTGTGGTCTATATGATTAGATGATACAGTACTCTGATGATATCCAAAACTAGGCTTCATTATGCAACATTGTAAAATAATGTGCATAATTTCACTTGGTCAATTTTGCAATCACTGAATGAGAAAGAACCATCCCCGTGCCTGGTAAAAACAGGATTTGGAATTAACCTTGTGGTGTTAGGGAAATAACCTTGTCATCTGCCATCCAGTTCTGTTCAGCCATTTGGGAATTCATGGTAGGAGGTGTGTCAGTCCCTTATTTCTAATGATTAGAAGATTGAGGTCTGACTCCTGTTACTACCTCTCTGTGATGCGGTAGACCAGTGACACCCAGAGTGTATTGACCTTTCCACAGCAGATCAGGATTGGTTGACTTACACAATTGCTTGTTTTAGAAAGCAGGTGTCATTTCTAAAATGGTCTGGCACTCAAGGATATAAAATGTTGCGGATTATATTTGAAACAGTAGGTATCTTATCCCCTGCATATGATTTTAAATCCAAAATAAGTGTTTTCCAAAAACGTAGTATGAATAAAGAGAATTTTGAAATTCTAAGAAGCATTCATAGTCTGAAGTTTTGCAATGCAGAGTAAATGTGAATCTCCAGGGTGGAGGATAATAAAAGCAGAGGTATGGTCTTTTACAGAAGGCATCTAGGATATTGGGCCAATAACCAAGATAATTTCTTCAGAATAAAGAATAAAGCCAAAGTTTATTTAGTAGGAACCAAGTCTTCTATTGGTATCTTAGTCTTCAAAATAGTAAGCACATAGATCAACAATGAAATCTTTCTTTAGAATAGAATCAAAATGCTAATTGGGAGGCTAAGGCAGGACTACCATTTGAGTCCAGGAGTTAAAGGCCAGTCTGGGCAATCAAAAACAAACAAGTGAGTCTTGGTCTACTTGGACTTACAATAATGGAAAGAAGTGTTCAGTTTCAAGAGGATGGCCAAGTTGTCTCAGTAGAAACACAAATATGGGATGACTGTTAAGATCCTGATTTGAAATTATTGTGAATCACTGACACTTCAGGTTGTGCCTACCTGGGTTGTGTCACCTTAATAAAGAGCCAAATAAGTCAATTGAATAAATTATGAAAGATACCCAATGACTAATACCTTATATAATTATATCATTTAATCAAGCATCTGAAAGTGGCTACTGCACAAATACATATTTTTGTAAGATAATATCTAAATATCTCCCTGGTTATTTTAAGTATGTGTTTACTTTACAATATCCTCATTGTAATTAAAATCAAATTTCTGAAATGGCATGGTATTATATTATTTTTATTTAATGATTCCTTTGGATTAAAAATTTGGATGATTGCTATTAGATTCTTAATTGTTATTGTAATTAGATGAAAGTCTATTGGGAAAGATGTATTTTCCATTATAAATTTATGGGTATTTCTTTATACATAGGTGATATTTGTATAATTAAGTGATCACCAAAATCTAAGTTTAGGAAGCAGAAATATCCTCATTAAGTGACTATTAATGGCTCATTATTTTTTTTAACTGTGGAGCTTTATTTGGAAACTGTCAATATATTTTTGCTGTCACCAGAGGAATCTTAGAAACAAATGGCTAAATAAGGGTGAATACAAGACTGATGTTAAAATATTGATATTGCTGTTCCTTTTATGAGAGTATAAAATATTGACTTAAAGGAGAGAACTGTAACTATTGATTTCTCTCCTAGGAGAAGTATTTAAGTTCCTTGTTTCATCTACAAATACTTAGAAGTCCGAATTCTGCAATTTATGGCTTGAAAAGAAAATACAAAAATCAACACTTAATAGCAAGTGAAACTTTTTATTATTATCATTAAGTTGCCTCTTTCTTTGGGATGGCAAGAATCATCAATATTATTAGTCTGACTGAGCTGCTGATCCTGCTACTCCGATCATTATTTTATTTTATTTGGTAAATCTTTATGACAGTTTTATTGCAGGCTGAAAGCAAAATTGATCCAAGCTCTAGTTTACTTAGAATGTCTTTCCAAAGGATACAGATATTCCCCATTAATGGGAGCATTGAAGAGGAATAAAATTAAATACAACCTGAGCCGGCAAAGATTTTCTCCCATTTTATAGGTTCTCTCTTGACACTTGACTAATTCTTTAGTTGTGCAGCTTTTCAGTGTAATGGCGTCCCACCTTTTTATTCTCTGACACAGGGCTAATATCCAGAATATACAAAGAACTCAAAAAACTGAACAGCAAAAACACAAATAATCCAATCAAAAATGAGCTAAGGAAATAAATGGAAACTTCTCAATGGAGGAAGTCCAAAATGCTCATAAATATATGGGAAAATGTTCTAATCACTAGCAATCAGAGAAATGCAAATCAAAACTTCACTGAGATTCCACCTTACTCCTGTTAAAAATGGAGAATATTTCTGGAAGAGTTGTGGGAATAAAGGAACACTATCAATGCTGTTTGTGGGACTGCAAGCTTGAACAGCCACTCTGAAAATCATTGTGGAGACTCCTTAAAAAACTGGGGTTGGAACCACCTTATGACCCAGTGATCCCACTTCTGGGTATTTTCCCAAAAGAGCTAGAATCTGCATACTGCAGAGACACAGCTACATCATTGTTTATAGCAACGCAATTTACAATAGCTAAACTATAGAACCAACCCACATTTGCTCCCTGGATGAGTGGATTAAAAAACCATGGACTATTTATATACAATGGAGTTCTACTCTGCTATTAGAGAGAAGGACATCATGGCATTTGCAGCCAAATGGATGGAGATGGAAAAATTATGCTGAGTAAAATATCCCAAACTCAGAATCTTAAGCATGGAATGTTTTCTCTTATATGTGGAAGCTAGAGTAAAATCTGAGACAGACTGAAAGTTAGCTAAGCTCAAAAATAAACTCAATATAAGTGAATTTTCACGTAAGCAGGAAGAATCATAACTCTGATGTTAGGGAGAGAAAGGAAGGGAGCAGCGAGGTGAGGAAGGGATTAGCAATATATTAATGAAACATTAAGGAGGGATTAGGGGGCTGTCAATGCAGCTGGGAACCCTCCACTCCCATGAAAACCTCAAATATACACAGGCAGGCAGACAGGATCAGATAATTCAAAAATTAATACACATATTTATGCTTTTTTCTATTTATAACATGAGAGTAAAGCAGAGAGACATAGGACCAAGGAGTTCTTGAAGGGAGAAGATCCTGGGCTAGGATTGGTCTTAACTTACTTTGTCAATAGCCATCTATGCATGAATATGTAAAGTGATTCTCTCCAATACATAAGACTATGTCGAACAAATTAAAATAAATAAATAAATAAATAAATAAATAAATACAACCTGAGCTCAAAAACTCTTTCCTTCAGCAATGTATCTCATAAATTTTTGAGTAGGATATTCACTAAAAAAAGAGAAATTGTATAAAGTGAACTTTTTATTAAGCATCTAATTGTTCACTTCTCAAATGATTGTAAATTTATTATTTTAATTTTGAATTGTATGTTTAAAATCTGGCCAGATATATGCATCCATAAACATCATTGCCCCTGCACAAGGAATCTGTTAACTTCAGTGAAACTATTGAAACTTATGGCAATGATAACACACCTGCATAACTACTGGAAAAAATTCTTTAAATCCACTCACATCTTATTTACCTTACCTTTTTATACTATATTAAGTGGAAGATTGCTTATGCTATTGCAAGTATTAGATAGGTAATTGAAGATACATATAACAATCAATGTCCATGCTATCAAAGACTAATGGTCAGACATTTATCTAGCTTGGCAATAAATGCTTTTCTAGACATTTGAGTTGTATGCTATACAAATATCTTTAAGCCTATATAAAAGAACAAGAGGGAAAACAAGATTGCTAACGAGGATGTGATGGTATGTAGAGTGAATCACATGAAATAGAAGTCAGTCAAGTGCAGACCAATGTTTAGATACAGGACTGGGGTAATGGGCTGTATTAAACCAGCCATAAGGAATGATAGTATGTCTCAGGAAGAAAGTCACAGGAGTAATTCTGTTAAGAAATAGTATTTGCATTTGAATTAAGTTAGTGATAATGACAGTACAATAAAAGGATTGGACTGAAGGGATTTTAAGGCAGAAATTAATATCACTTAGGGACTGTAGGTAAGGCATTAGAAGATATATTCAATGATAGCTTGAGCAACAGGAGGATGAGGTGCCTTGCAATGAACATAGACATTAATTATTATGTGAGAAACAAGATGATGTGATTACTACAGGAACATGCATTTATTAAGCATACTGGGCTAGAAATCCAGGTGTGATGCACAAACTGAAGAGTGATACAAGCATTTGTACATAGATGCTTATGTAAACAATGAAGTGAGAATGAATAGAGAATAATGCAAAGAAATGTGAAGAGGTAGATGTAAAAAAAACAATGAAATATTAGGGCTAAAATGTGGGAAAATGGTGCTTTCATGAAGTATTCCAGAGAGCAAAGCAAGACTGGATGATACAGAGAAGATAAGAAACAGATGGTCAGTCAGGATTCTGAAGACAAACAGGCTACATGGTTTGGTAATTTGAAGATAATTTAATGAAACAATAATATACAAAGGTATGGGCAATGTATGGAAAAAAAAGAAGAAATGGTACATCACCACAGACTTACTGATAGAGTAGATGGGGGTAACATTAATACCCTCTGTGTTATTTACAGGGGCAAGTGGAAGGAGTGATTGCCTCAACCTAGAGAGAGGCATCTGATATAGGCTTTGTTTCTGTTCTCCTCCCAGCTTCAGGTCTTCAGCACACATCCTCAATTGACTGAAGCCAATTGGAAACTAAAGAGCAAGGGAATAATTCATACAATTTATTCTCTTCTACAACGTGGAAGGATGGGATGCCAAAATATAAACTCTAAGGTCCAAACTAAACATAGTATGTTCATTTATATGAAATGCCACAGATACAGGACAGAGAGTTAATAAAATATCTTTAGGGTTTACTTACACTGGGAACCTTGGTAAATGAGTTGTTTCAAAGGAATACTTTAGGAGAAAATTCAACCGAAATGAACCGAAAAGTAAAAATAGATAACTGTCTAAATTAATAAAATCTACAAGTCCACTCAGTGAAGAAAATGAAAAATTACAAAAAAGTAACAAGGAAATGTAACAAATGGGAGCAAAAGTACCTTAGCAAGTGCACTTTCCTTTTCCATTATTATAACAAGGTGATATAGCCAGGAAAATAAAACGATGGTTTTAGTATAGAATGAACAAGGGTAATAGAGTTTGATTTTATTTATATTTCTTTAGGACTGAGCAGGGTAGCATCAGGGAAGTTGAGAGACCACAATAAAAAACAAAAAATATTCTAATCTTCCAAACTATGTAAACTAGCATTAAATTCAATCAAGTAAATCCTTTGTAGTTTTCAATTCTACAAGTGGCTGTCATCCTCATTTATTTACAATGACCTTGAATTATGGATTATAGGCTACAGGGGTAAAATTACTCATAGGATTTTGTAAAACCAACATCTCCACATTGGCATAGTTACAGTTATGATAGGATGTACAGTGGCTGTACCAAATGTAACAGCCTTTTGATAATTTGAATAAAAATGAATTACCAAATTCAGTTGAATAATCAGTCAATTAGATTTGCTTTACTTATGTAATAGTGTTCCTAAACAAGTTGTCCACAAAAATGAAAATTTCAAAACCATACATTATTAAAAGTAAATATTATAAAATATCCCCCCTTTTTTGGAACTCGATTAAAAAACTGAGCCAAATCTTCAACACTTTTTATATTTGATTTTCAGACAGTGTTTTACTAAGTTTCTTACAGCCTTGCTAAGTTACTGAGGCTGGTTTTGACATTGTGATCCTCCTGCCTCAGCCTTCCAAATTGCTGTGATTACAGGCATGTGCTACCACATCTGTTTTTTTTTTTAACAGTAAAAAATGCAAGCTTTTTTCAATTGTTTATTGTATTCCTAATCAGGCATTCACAATGTTTTATTAAGTTAGAAATTATATACTCCTGGGCAAATAGGTCATCACTTCTATGACAATACTATAGTTTTGGTAATGGAAGGAATTTTATATTCTTCTGGTTAAAATGATAGCCCCATGATTTAATATAGAATATATGTAAAAGTTAAACAATGAAAGACAAATCATATAATCAGATCTATGGCAATATGAACAGGTATGGTAGGAATAGCAAATTGGTGCAATAATTATTACTAGTTGTAATTAATTACTAATCTGGAAACTGTTTTCCAAGTTTTTATTGATCATTTGCTTCATTGTACATATTCATATTAAACATTAAAGAAACAGACAATCAAGTTGAATCCTTATTTCTGCATGAATTTTTAAATATATTAACATTTGGATTCTGCATACTTGTCTTGTCCATAATTTAGTGCTAAGTAAATTGTATGGTTTTGAGATATGGATTTAGGAGAAAGAAAGAATAGTGAATCTTGGGGAAAATATTCTCAAGCCATTGAGATGCTAAAAGACACAGTTGTGAACTTGAATAATATCCTTTTGGCCACCACCTTTGGCCTGTGTCCTTGGCTCTAGACTGAGCAAAATACTCAAGCACAAGAAAACTAGCATGAAATTGTATAATTCCTTCCTGGATTTACCTCTAGTCTGGCCCCTGATGCTGCCTTTCCATAAGTATTGGACCCCAAGGCCAAGTGGCTGATGCTTCTCTCTCTTGAGACAGTCCACATACTCCCTTGAATGCCTATCTGCCTTCCTAAATAAACCTGTATCTATACCTCTGTTTGTCTCATGTGGAAATTACTTTTCATCACATATCCTGAGTTGAGGACCCCCTGTCCTCAGGGAACTTCTTGGACCCTTCTCCAGAGACATCTCTTCTCCAGTGATAGTTTAATGTTGCACAGCTACTATCATCTTTACACATAGAAGCAGAGTGATATCAAACTTAATATATTTCCTATTTTTATTATCTGTAATAAGTAATTTTACATTATCCTTTACTCCCAATTCTGATTCCTTGGGTTGTATTTAATATCTCTGTTCCAGTTAATCTATCTAGAGCCACTTCATCTGCCTGAACATTAAAGCACATTTTCTGCTACTAAAAACACATAACATAAATAAAGTCAAGCACAAGTCTAACTAATATTAAAATATACACCATTAAAATAAACAACTGCATAATCATAATTCTTTGTTATGTTGTTTAAAAAATATGATCTGATTCTAGTTGAAGTGACTGCTCTAGAAAGATTCACATGGACATAGTATTGGCTTCTTTCTAAAGTAAATAAAATAAAAATCAGAATATTATGTTTCTTTGGCCTTTTGTAAGTATTAAGTGATAATAACACAGAGGTTCAGGAGCAATTTCTAACAATTATCTCTTCACCATCAGTAAATAAATCAACTGCATACCTCTTGTCAGAGCCTTCGTTCAAATATGTATAGTAACTGGGAACTAAAATACAATGCAGAAAATTCCATAAGTCATGTTAACATTAGAAAGTATTGACCTTAAGGTTTTTCTTTGAAATGCCTAAAAGAAAAATAAAAACATATTTAGTTCCCAAAATGGATGAAAGAAGAAAGATGAAAAGGTAAGATTGAAGCAAAACTCTTTTTTATGCCCACAATGTTGGTAGCAATGTCTGAAACCAGTGTACTAAATATGGTCCCTAAATAGGTCAATAGCAAGACTGTAGTATGCTGATCTGAGATTATTTTATTTTGAAAGGATGTTAAATACATAAATAAAACAAAGACAAACAAACAAAAACTGCTGGGGATCATTTCCAAGTCTATTGTGTATATTAACCTGCAGTCCTCAGAAAGTGCCTTAGCTTGTTATCAGGAACTTGACCAGTTCATCTCTCGGCTGGATCCTGAAGATCCTCATTATCACTATAGAACCCTAGAATACAGTCTCAAGATCTGAAAATTGATGGAGGTGTCTGGGACTGGAAGGCAGAAACTTCAAAACAACTAACAGTAATGGCAATTACAAAAGAGTATAAAAAAGCAAAACAACACACAATTGAAGAACACAGAAAGTTCTTTCTTACTCAAAGTTCTAAATATGAATAAACAGAATGTTGGAAAAGAAAATAAATATTTAATTGTAATATTAATTCAGTATAGATTTTTTTATTTAGGATTGTTATGTATATAATTGAGAAATATTGGCTAATAAAATAGTGCACTAAATGTGAAATGTTAAAAAAAGTGAATCAATATTTTTGCATGATCCACTAGCACATTAGAAATTCAGAATTTTTTTAAAAAACAGAAAAAGTCATGATTTTAGAATTCTAGAATATGCAGAATATAGACAAGACACAACTGAAAAGAGATACTTGATTAATTATTGTCTTGGTTCATTTTGTGCCTTTATAATAAACCATCACAGACTGGCAGTTTAAAAATAACTATTTCTCATAGTTCTAGAGACTGGAAAATCCAAAATCAAAGTATCGGCATGTGGCAAAGTTCATTCTAAGGCAGAGGTGACAGAGCAAGAGAGCAAGAGAACATCTGAACACACTTTTATAATAAATGTCCATGAGATAATGAACCCACTCTCACGATAACAAAATTAACTTATCAGGGGCCATTGCCTATATGACCTTATTACCACAGAAAGGACCCACCTCTCAACACTTGAACTGGGATAAGTGTCCAAGAAATAAACTTTAGAGAACATATTCAAACACAGTAAGTATACAAAAAACATGCTTATATAGAAAAAATTAGATTCATACTGCTCATAATATAAATAATAGACATATTAATATATTATATGAAGTAGAAAATAATATAACAGAAAAAAATTGATAAACTATGAATAAGCATTTTGGTTTTAAAACAAAAGTAATTCTGTCAATGAATATATGTCAATGATATCAGCTTCATTGATATTCAGAGGCAACAGTGAGAACCCAATATAAGTTATTAACTTGGTTGTGTTATAATTTCTGACAATATCTATTCTAAAATATGTACCCTAAAATTACATGCACATAAATATAAGTAAATTGAATATTATATAAAAAAACATGAGAACAGGTGTGTAAATCAAGGTCTGAGCGTGTGTGTGTGTGTGTGTATGTGCGTGCACACAAATGTATGTAGGTGAGTGGCTCTGTATGGTAGTTTAAGATAGTTGTTTTTCTGTATACTGTGTTACTATGTGTGTGTGCAGTTTACATTCAAACCCCAGGTTAGGTCAATTTAAACATGCTTTACTACTGAGCCACATCATCAGCTGTTTTTATTTTTTATTTTGACACAAGTTCATTCTAAGTTGTTTAGGACCTTCCTAACTTGCTGAGACTGGCACTGAATTTGTGATTCTCCTGTCTCATCACCCCACAAGTCAGTGGAATTACAGGTATGTGCCATCAGGATATTTTCTTGTGAAGAATGAAAAGATTTTTTTTTTCACCCAGAGTGCTAAGTCACATATTTTTTCCAATTATAAAATTTATTTCTATGATATGTTTTTATTCTATTACAACTAAATTAATTAAGAACAAATTTTATAGTATTCATCATTCCATAAATCAGGGTTATTTTTAAGTTTTCCCAAGTAGGAATAGTTGGATATATAAAAAGATGGAGGTAGATAATACAGGTATTTTTAAATTAGATGAAAGCAATAATGTGAGAAATAGAGAAGTTAGAAACTTTCTCTTGTTCTTCCCCCCTTTCTTGATCTTTTAGATGTATGCTTACTCTTGTTCTTGCTTTTTACTGAAATCTTTCAAAAACTTTTACAAAGTTCTCATACACATTGACATTATTAAAAATGACTAATATCATGGTATTGAATTTCTGAAGATGGTTGTTACTCTAACAGAAAATATGCTTATTTTCATTATCATGTATCTCATTTTGCTTGCTTTAATATATTCTAACACTTTTATCATGATCTGTAGAGACTTCATTAAATTCCTTTTTCATAGAATTCTTCTTTTTCCCTCTCCTGAGGTGCATCTTAAAGCAATATATTCTTTCATAGACATGTTTCCTCCAGAAACTGAAGAGAAAAACGTTTGACTTACTTTGAGAAACTCACTGAGCACATCATTAAAATTTTTAAAAGCAAAAATAGACCTAAAATATTGGACATGTAAACAGTTACAAAGAGCTTTAAACTGAGTTGTGTTGCATGAGGAAGAAATGAACAAGTATGAAAGTTTTAGATCTGTATTGAGAAAAAAATCAATATGTCCTCAACAGAAGCTAGTAAAAGTTAAAATGTTCAACATTTGCACATTTTATTTTATATGTAAAATAAAACTACTGCTATTTATATTTTGTTGTCAGTGTGGTGATTTCATTATCTTGTATAAATCATATGTGTTTTTCATCAAAAAATAATCCAGCCAAAGCTAGAAATTAAGTACTTTTCACATATAATGTTTTATTTTCTGAAGAGATGCCATTGACATATATTGCATTGGGAGGAAATTCTAATAAGAACTTGTGAGACTTGTCCATTCAGATTGATTTTATGGGAGATGTTAACATTCCCACATCCATTTACAATGAGAACAGAGGCCAAAAACTTTATGAAACAGAAAGAGATAATAATCAGACACATGCTCAAGAATTTATGGAGAGAACATGATGCTTCTATATAACAATGACTCTTTCGAGTTAAACCTCTGGAGAGGTGACATAGGTATGAGTTATTTTTCCACCTGAGCATCCATCCATCTATGAATCCATCTTACCATTCACATACGTATAATTTTTGTAGCAAAATGTAAGTACACAACAGAAAAAAAAACAACTCCCTAATTTCTTTCATATAATTTCTTTCTAGAGAATAGCCAAATATGTCACAAAATGACTTTTATATACACATCTCATGGAAGATAGAAATTCAAAATTATAGAGTAAGGAAAGCTTTTTAGAAGAAATGCCAACCAACTAATATGCAAATTAAAGAATTATCAAATCAAAAGTAGTAAATGCTAATTGAGAAAAATGTTCCAGGTAAAATTAATAAATAACGTGTACTAGTTTCAAGGTATAAGAAATAAGCTTAATACAATAAGAAACCATAATTTCCTCCTTTTTTAAAAAAAATCATTTTCTTTTTATTTTTGTTCTCTGAAGGAAGGCACCTCAAGCACTGTGCTGGATGTACTCTTCATATTAGTTCAATTTTACTGTTGAAAATGAATTAGTGTACTTATTAAAGATTAGGTCTAACCCATTTAGACCTATAAAATCAATTAGAACGTGTTGTAAAGCCTGATGTCATATATGGCTCAAGTGTGAGGTGGACATATGGGAACAGAAGTGATATCAGTTAAAATTTTTGATCATACAAGTCTTCATGGATTATCCAGGCTAATAATCATATAAAATAATGATTTAATAAATATAAACTTCTAAAAAGACTATTTATATACTTACCAAAAAAGCTCACATACTATTTGAAATTAAAAATACATATATAACTTGGAAGTGTTGATATGGATAACTTCCAAATTATAATGAAATTGAATTTGGATGAAGAGCAAATAAAAATGAATGATTTTTATTCTATCTAGTACAAAATTTTACATTTCATGAGAAAGCAGCATTGAAAAGAAAGCAGATTATATTTAGCAATGAAGTTCTAGCCTCTGTACTCATCTCAACAGTGTTGAAAAGAAGAAATATGCTTATTTGTAGAAATTTATGTTTCTTGTTAACACTATGTTCTTAAAATGCAAAGGCAGCAAGATAAAATGGAAGCATTAACTTATGATCTTGGTTTAATGAAAACCGTCAGAGAATTAGAAAAATATAATTAAATTGCATTGAAATGCATGAGCCCTATCTTTTTTTGAGGACTCAGATAATAACAGGGAATGTGGGCTATTCTCTTGGTACCATGTATGATTGTGTCTTGCATTTAAACTTTGAAAAGATGTAGTAATGCATAAATCATAACAACATTTTAAAGGTTAAAGTAAAAATCCTCAAATCTTAAAGGGATTGGATGGTATCAAATTACTTTCCAGTCTTGAAAACATTAAATTTACCCATAAGATAGAAATTCTTATGGGTAAATTATTTAAACTAGAAATAATTAAGATTTTTCTATAATCATATGGAATTAAATTATGATTTCTAATGAGAATCACTTTCATCAGTGAAATGTATTGATCACAGTATTACAAAGTATCTATAGTGTGTCCACTGCTTTTATTCATTAGAATAGTCAATTTGAGGTAGTTTTAAAATTCAATATATTGGCTTACATTAACCTCATATTATCTTAAGATTTTACCATATTATAGATTTTTTAATAAAGATGGGCTATTTAGAATCTCAAGAGTTTCAAATAGATAATACCGGTATGGCTTAGCATTTGGAAGAAAAACCAACTATTTTTTAGTGTACCAAAACAAAAATTAAATATGAATCAGAAGACATTAATTAACATCAGTCTCATTGATTTTTACAAAACTACATGAGAATACAGGTAATCTGAGCACAATGGTAAATCATTTTACAATGTATAATGTTGCTTTTTGTCTAAAATAATTTTACAACTTATAATGGTATTTTGTCTTTTTTTAATTGGAAGAAATAAAATACAGTATAGATTTATATTCATATTTTTACTGCCATCCACTTGGTAGCTTTTCTTATAGTGCTGAATCTGAATTGATAAATGTAAAATTTTTTCTTAAAGTTCAATTGCAAACATTGATGTTGTTCCATTCAATGTGTCATTGCCTCTACATCAAGGGCAAAAACACAAAACAGAAATTATGAGGATGAATAAAATAAATGTAAATATACATAATGCTACACATTATGTATAGCATTATATACAATATAATATATGTAATATGCAATATTGTATATTACACATTATGTAATATACACAAATATACATAATTATTTATCCATGCAAATAGTGACAATATCATGACATAACTAGCATAGACTGTCATGATTACAATGCTGGTTCCCCTGCTTGTGAAATACGAATAAGGCCTAGGTACAAACAGTTCACTTGCTCACTTCAATTTCTTTACGTGTTAAACAGGAGAAGTGCTAGTACTTCCCATTGGTTTTTTCAGAACTAAAAGTATTAACATATTTGAGGTAATAAGTAAAAAATTAATAAATGATAGCTGCTATATAAATAGGTATGATTGAATATATGAATATAAGTAGAGCTATACAGGTGTCTTCAACTCAATGAATCCAAGAGCAGCTATGTAAACATCCCGTATCTTAGATGTTTTCAAAATTGAGAAAAAGAGTAAATGTGAGAGTGAGTGGATGCTTCAATTTAAAATCTCGTTGCTATAAAAACTTTTGCTATATTGTCTATAAAGGCTAATACGTCTTAGAAGTTCATGGTAGTAATGATAAGTACTAGATAACATTAATTTTCAGAACTTCATTGTAATGAAGTCTAATTTCTGAAAGATAGTCTTTTACCTAATATTGTCAATCAACTGTTAACTGTGACCATTCTAATTAGAGACTCAAATCTCTAAACTCTATCACCACTGAATAAAATAAAATGTCACTAAAAGTGAGATCTTTGAGACTAATACAGTATCTTCTTAGCAACCATCTTACAGAATGAAACACAAAATGTGACCAGTAAACGTTTTCTAAGTGAATTCTTTAATGTTTCATTAAGTCACTCAATGCATATGGGATTCCTAGGACTGTTAAACATATTGCATAGTGAGCATGCTTCCACATATCATCTGAACCTCTGTGATATGTGGGTGGGTGAATTCTACTTAATCATCTATATGAAGTGATCTATATTTTATTATATTTCTTCTCAAAACTCATATGGCATTGGGCTGGTGCGGTGGCTCAGAGGATGACATCAGCAGATGACACTGGAAAGGTAACCTGATTATAGCAAGTCATACATGACTCTCTAATCCATGTAAATAAATCACTTTCAGATTTTATTCTACATTACATGAAAACCCATTAGAAAGTATTGAGTATAGGGTTAACATCATATAAATTTAGGAATGTCAGTTTGAATGTTTTATACCGAAAACAGTCTAGGGGAGTATACATAGAAGTTAGGTGAACGTCAGCATGTTATTGCATTACATACAGTGATGCATTTTAATATTTTTGGCATGCATTAACAGTGGTGAGAAGCAGTTGCATTCTGGATATATTTTGAAAATACAGTCATCTCTCATTGTCCAGGGGAAATTAATTCTAGACCTCCTGAGGACACCAAAATTAAAAGATGATCAACTCTCTTGTGTAAGATGATATACTATATGTATATGACCTGTACATATCCTCTTGTATTCTTTAATGATGTCTAGATCATTTACGTTACCTAACAGAGTGTAAATTCTATGCAAATTGTTGTTACTTTGTACCATGATAAGAAAAAGTTTGTGCATAGTGTGACTTTTCAGTGCAGATGCAGTTCTTGTTTCAATATTTTTGAACTGTAGTTGGTTGAATCTGCATATATGGGACTCACAGGGCTGGAGCGTGGCTCAGCAGTTTAGGCGCTTGCCTGGCAAGCACGAGGACCAGGGTTCAAACCACAGCACCATGTATACAACTAAGTGTTAGAGCAACTAAGGCCATGTGAAAAACTAAATAATAAAGTTGTTTCTCTCTTTGTCTCTCTCACCGTCCCTCTCTCTTTAAAAAAAAAAAAAAATATATATATATGGAACTCACAGACATAGAAGGCTAACTATGTGATACATTTTTATGAGATAGAAATAGCTTGTGCTTCTAATAGAAGAATTGGAAAATAATCTATGGTGTTTTGACTGAAAAATTAGAAATAAAGTTTTTTATCAATTGTGGAAATACAGAAATCTAGTGAATTGCTTTTAGGTAGGAGTGAAAAAGAGTTTGGTTTGGGATTAATTGTCTTGAAGATATTTACAAGGCATTCAACTATATATGGCTATGGTTTTGTGGAAATGAGTTAAGGTTAAAGACATAAATTTGGCAGTTATGCTATATAATAAGTAAAATATTAAATTGGAGTAATTCTACCATGGCAGTGTAATTTAGAGACCAGAATACTCTGAACACCAATTGTTCCAGCATTTAAAGGTTAAGCACGGGGGTTAGTACTGGACCAGGGAGACTAAGAAACGTGAACAAAACAAAATAGAATTGCATAGATAAAATAACTTTTATATGTATATACAAATATGCCACAGTGCAACCCATCATACTGTAAAAATATGCACTAATAAAAAATATGCTAGGCATGGTGGCCCCTGCCTGTAATTCCAGATACTTGGGAGGCTGGGGCAAGATGATCATAAGTTTAAGACTAGCCTTGAAAACTTAGTAAGACCCTGCTTCAAAATAAGAAATAAAAAGTACTAAAGCTGTAGCTGTAATAGGGCACCCCTGGATTTAATTCCCAGTAACACACACACACACACACACACACACACACACATTCCAAGAAATGATTGCATACAACTTAAATATTAGCTTCAGTGTATACTGAGAATTCGCTAATACATTTGGCAGCACGGTGATTATCATTAACTTCATAAAAATGAAGTAGTAGAGAAAAAATTCCCTAAAACTCTGATGAATGAAAAGAAATAGAGATTATAAATTAGAGGTATGATTGCAATTAGTTTTCTCAAATATTTCAAGTCCTATGGGAAGCACATCAGTTATGACGCAAAGTTAAAGTGACTACACTGCAAACAAGCATTATTTATTTTAGATTGTTGACAAAGCAAAAAGTTGAATTTTTAAAGATAAGACAATGAAATTTTAAATTTTAATTGAATATAATAATAATATTGAAATTCCTTTGTCTGCCTACACCAATTTCTCTATTAAGACATGTGTTTAAAATAAGGACAGAATATGCCTCTCATAAAGTAAGTTCTTGATAGCTCTCAGAAATAGTCTCTGAACCATAATTTTTAGTCATGTAACCCTCTTTGTTTTTATGTATTCTCCTCTCTAAAGACAAGTAAGAAAGACAAATCCCCTCATCACAGCAGCTTTGTCAGAGTAACAATGTTAAAATCCTCATAAGACTTTTCTCTGTTCTTTTCACTGTTCTTTTATTTTTTCATCTGACCTATGTTTTTTTGACACTTGTATGTGTGGTGCTAGGGTTTGAACCCAGGTCCTGGCGCATGCCAGGCAAATGAACTAACTGCTGAGCCACCGCTCCAGCCCACGAACACTCTTCCTTGTTCTCTTACCTGTAGCAAGGTTGTAATCAAACTCCTTGTGTGTACTTCAGAAAGCGTGTGTACTTCAGAGAGCAGAGGTAATGCAATTTTACTGTATAGTTAGGATTTACTTTGATCTAGTAATCAGAACTGCTCCTTAAGAAGACCTTGAACATTTGCTAGAGATATTGTTCCTTACCCTATTAAATTTTCCTGACACCATTGTAGCAAAATCAATTGACCATAAATGTGAGGGTTTAACTCTGGGTCTCAATTCTGTTCCAGTGATTTATATTTATCCTTATGCCTGTACCACCTTGTCTTGATTACTGTAAATTTTAGTAAATTTTCAGATTAGGAAGCATGAAACCTACAAATCTGTTCTTTTAAAATTGGTTCGGTTATTCAAGGTCCCTTTTCCTTACGTTTCATGTTGATTTTAAGATTAGTTTGTTCACTTCTGCAAAGCAAATACAGAGAAAAACCAAACACAGATAAACAAAAATATCTCATGTGGTATTTTTAAAAAATTTTATGGAGGAGATGTGTTGTTATACCATCATAAATGCATATGTAGTAACAATATGATTTGCCTCTGATCCTATCCAGAATCACCCCAATATCACCCACATCCCAGCCTATGCAGGATCTCAAGATCAGCCTGAGGTGAGTAATGGCTGTGTCTTCTTTCCCATGTTTTTCCTGTCTCACAATAGCCTTGTATATGCAAAGAGCCTTTTAGATTCCCAGGGACCAACCAGAGCTATTTAAAGGTACACATTTTAGTCAAATTCTCCAGAATTTCTTTTTAAATTCCTAGCCAAACTGATTAGACTAAAATCACAGCTGCCATAGGCAAATGGGATGCTACTAGTTTTATTTTGTTTCAGTAATACCTTGGAAGTTGGCTTCCCATATCCTGCAAATCTGACAACTGTGTCAAAATCAAACATCTACAAATCCTGACATGAGAGATGTATCTAGGGATCTGTAGGTTGGGATAAAATATTGGCTCTGTATGGAGATGGTGCTTTAATGGACCTCCCCAAGAGGTCAGCATCTTTGGCTGCATGACTGGAAGCTTTTCATGACCATTACACCACTGAGTTGGAAAAAAGTTGGGCAGCAAGCCCCTTAAGTTAAAATATTGCAGATCTCGTTTTATTTAAACCTATGTGTAACAGTTACTACCCAGTGTGCTAAGGCAGTGGGATAGGTTGATAAAAGACCAAGGAACATAGGAGGAGATAGAATATGAGATGTAAGGTTCGTTGAGAAATGCTTACCAGGAAGGCCCAGTGTGGAGGGCTAACAGGTGCTTTGCCAGAAAGCTGTCTATTTGCTGGATAAGCATACCTCTGCTCCTTACAGTACCTTTATTACCTCACCAGAAATGAGTGCTTCCTATTCTTCATGGCGTTTTGCCCAGAAGAGGACACCTGGGCAAACACTTTCCTCTCCACAGTGCTCTGATCTTCACCAATTACCACTGGGAGGAAAGTTTTAAAGGTCAGCTCACAGAAATAGCTTAGCATGCTTTGCCCTATTGTATGACCAGCATCCTCAAAGAGCTGGAATGCATGCAAGAAGGCATCTCTCCATAGATAAACATAAATTTCCCTAATGCCCAGCACACATGATAGAAATACAGAGTTCTTCAATACAATATGTGTGTGGACGTTCTGGACCACACCTACTCTCATTGGTCCCTAGACTTGGCTGGGTGTTTAGAAACAAAGAGAGAAAATGTTTTACTGTCCTAATTTTATTTTTCACTTTTTTCATTGGTGAATTACAGTTGTACATAATGTTGGGATTTGTTGTTATGTATTCATACATGCACACAATATAACAATATAATTTGACCAATATCTAATCCAAGCACTTCCCTCCTCCTTCTCCTCCTCCCACTCCTTCATCCCTTTTCTCTACTGACTTTCCTTTGATTATTATTTTTATTCTTTTACTTCTCCAGTTTTTATTGATGTTTGTGGAAACTTTTTTTGTATCTTGGAAGTTCAAAATATTCCCCTTTTCCCTCCCATCCTTCCTCCCCTCTCCCCTTCTCTTTCCTCTACTTTACTAGATGACCTTTGGCTCATCTATTATTTTGTATTTAAATGGTTCTTTATGTAATCTTGTCCTTCTCTTCCCCTTTCCTTTATTTTACTCTATCATCCACATACAAGAGAAAAATTCCATCTTTGAGTTTCTGAGTTTAGCTAATTTCACTTTGCAAGATACTCACCATTTCTATATCCCAGCTATGTCTTACATTTCTTTAAGGATAACACATGCCTATTAAGCAGTTTCTTTTGGATAAATGATTTTATATTATTTTGTAGTGTTGGTTAATTTACAGAGTCCTGAAAAGGTTAATTTAGTTATTTTGTATATAATTTGATTTGTTTAGATAGATAACACGTGTGTCAATGTAATTTCTTGGTGATTCTGAATTCAGTTATAACCCTGATCTTTTGAAACCATAGATCACTTTAGTCACTCTCTTGTCTCCCTTTATTAAATAACTCTTCTGTTCCAACAGGTTCACATTTTGATGCTCTTGAAGTCTTTTTTCTCAGTTGAAGTCTACAGGATCATCATGTTATTTCTCATGGTCAAATGAACACATTTTCTTACAGGAATTTGCTTTTTCAGTCAATTTAGTTTCATCTCGTCTATACTAGCATTGATCAAGATGAACAAATTTATATAATGAAACTCTAACGTTAACATAAAAAGATTTTCTTTTTAATTTGCACTGTTAGATAATTTTAGGTTGTGTTGGATATAACCTTTTCCATCCAGACTCAGGGACTCGGGGTAACAGAAAGTCCCACACTGTATGGCTGCATTATTTGGCAGTCACAGCATCCTCATGAGGTAGGTGGAGAGGCACATGGAGCTCTCATGAATGGCGCCTGCACGCGTCAACTGAAAGTACTTCATGCCAGTTGCTCTCAGCGTAGATTCCTAAGATTTAGTCACATTTTCCTTGGCTACAAAGAGAATTTTATTTGTATGTTTCCTTCATGACCAGAAACAGAAAAGGACCTTTAGTCTACTTCACCAATCCAAGATTTTCACTTATACAAGTTTAAACCATTTCTTCTGAGAGTTGCCTGTGGGTGATCTTGCACTTTATTTTTGAATTGGGTCATACTTGTTATCTATTATTTTATTTTTAGCTGACTGGTACTTCAGATGGACTAGGAAAAAATCTCTTTCCCTCCCTACTACACAAAATAGAATATTTTAAAGTTATATTTCTTGGATGGTTTTGAAAAATTGTCACCACAGTAGCTAGTAAAATTGGGCACTGTACCCTTTCCTTATTCTGGAATGAGAAAACCATTTCTTTTCATCTTTTTTTTTCCAACTGGCTCAGAGAACAAATAGTTAAACTGATGGAGTCTGACAGTGTCTGGCAGGATTCACCTAGATAAGAAAGGGTTTTCAGACAGTATTAGAACTAATTTTTGCATTGTTTTTCTAAAATTAATGCCTGGGCTTAGAACAACTATTCTGTCTCACTGAGAATGTAATTCATAAAACTTCCCTGGCTGAACAAATGTCCCTGTTACCTTACACATGGAATCTCTATTATTTGTAATTTAGTACCTCAGTAAACAGAAAGCCTTTATGTTTTTATCATGTGCTAAATGTAAATATTTTAAAACTTACCAACTATATATTAGTAAACATGGAATTAGTAAGTGCAAGCTAATTTAGCAATTGATGTCAAAGGCATTGTTCTTTATCGAAGAGTGATTCAGTATGTAGTAACTAAGGTTTAACTGTTGTGTTAGGTTTTGTATTGACTCCAGGAATATAATGCTTAATACTAAAGACCACAGTTAATCAGTTATTAAGATATTGTTCAGATATTATATTATTTTGTTCTCTGGATGAATATCTCTTTCAGTGGTAACACAAGTGGAAAAATGTAATAAATATTGTTAATATTAATGCAGATATATCAATAATCACTTAGAATGACAATCGTCTCAATGCATTAAAAACAAAACAAAACAAAACCCAAACAAAAAAAGAGAGATTGTCAGAATGGACCAAAAATAAAACCCTAGGACATGTTGGCTACCAGAACCAAACTTTAAATATAAAGATTAAAACAGATTAAAAGGAATTGAGTGAAATATACCATACCACCACTAAAAAAAAGGAAGGAAAATGGGAACAAGTATATTAATGTCAGACAGAGGAAACTTTAAGGCAAGGAAAATTATTAAAGATAAAGAGGGAAACTATATAGGGATAAAGAGCTACAATAATTTAATTTAAAATACTTAAAAACAGTTGTGAGGCAAAAAATAATAGAACTGTAAGGTGAAATAGATGTAAACAATTATATTTAAAGAATTAAACAACATATATCAAAAATGGAAAAATATACCTGGCAGAAAATTACAAAATGTCATCAATTAATTGTATATCATTGATATCTATAGACTACTTCATTCCACAACACCAAAAGAAATATTCTTCTCAAATTCATATAGAATAATCATGAACACAGATCATAATCTAGATCGTAAAGCACACTTTAACAAAAGAATAGATATTTATGCTATCTACTCAGAGAGTACAATGGACTTAAAGTAGAAATTGGTAACTGAAAGATAACTTGAAAATCTCAAAACATATGAGTTTAAACAACAGAATTATAATTAACAGAAGAGAGTCAAACAATAAATCTCAAGGGAGTATAAGATATTTTGAAATAAACTAAAATGAAATGTATCCAAACTAGTGAGGCACAGCAAAAAAAAATGATTGCTCAAGGCTTCCACTAACTGCTGCTTTTATTGTACTTCACAAAATTTATAGAAAGATGTACCATTGATAAGCTTTGTGAATTAGAACAATATCTTGAAAAACATAAACGATCAAGACTAACACAAGAAAAAAAAAAAAACTCCAGAAAACAGGATAAGGTCTATATCTATTAAATAACTTAGCACTAACTGTTTTTAAAAAAAGCAACAAATCCAGATAAATTCACTAAAAAATTCTTCCAAACATTTAAGAATTTACACCTATTGTGTATATTGTTGGTTAGCAATACTCAGATTATACTTCCTCATGCATCTTAAGAGGGTAGCATAATCCTGATACCAAAACCAAATAAAAGCATTAATGAAAAACAAATCTGCATACCACTATCCACCATAAGCAGAAGCAAAAATTTAAAGAAAATATTAGTAACTGATATCCAACTGGCATAAAATAAAAATACACCATGACAAAGTGAGATCACATGAACATATAAATCGATGAAGGAATAATCATTTGACAATATTCAACACTCATTTGCTTTAAAAGCTGTCAGTAAATTAAGAACAGTGGAACACTCTCAAATTTTTACAGAAGTCTATAAAAGCCCTCCAGGTCACTTAATGGTAATACCAGGTAATACCAGATAAGAAGGCAAGAATGTCTACTCTCACTAATTTTTTTTTCAATATTTTACTGGACGTCCTGACTCATACAATAAAAAGGGAAAAGAAAAAATATAATAATCAGGAAACAAGTAAGAGTGTCTTTGTTCATAGATAATATGGTTTTCTACACAGTAGATCTTAATGATTTGACATAAAAATTCCTGGATCTAATAAACAATTATAGCAAAAGTGTAGAGTTCTAGAAAAGTATACAAAACTATATTGCTTTCCTATATACCAGGAATTAACAAATAAAAATTGAAATAAAAAAATGCAATACTGCTTACATTAACCTTCCTAAAATGGAATATTTATCAATAAATTTAACACATTATATATAAAATATATATGAGGAAAATTATAAGATGAAAGAAAACAGAGAAGGATTAAACACATAGAGAGATATCCTACGCTCATTAGATAGGAAGACAGTAAATGTCTACTTTCCCCACCTGATGTACAAATTTAATGCAATTATAATCAAAATTTAAGCAAGATATTTTGTGAATTATTTTATAAAGGTACTGTAATAAAGACAACATAGTACTGTCAAAGGAATAGACAAAAAGATTAATGGAATAAAATAAGAGAGATCAGAAAGACTCACATGAATATAGTCAATTTGTTTTTGAGCAAAAGCTATATGACAGAATAAAGCTAGACATTTTAATAAATGGTACTGGGACAATTGGGCATCCACTTACAAATCAGTCAATTGATCAGTCTAGATCCCAACTTCATACCCTTCAAAAAAATCAACTCAGAGACCAAATATAAAATTTAAAATTACACATCTCCTATAATTAAATGGTGAATAGATAAATGAACTTGAGTTTTACGATAAATTTTGGAATATGACATTAAATCTATGATCTATAAAAGAAAGAACTGCTAACATATAGTTTATTAATTTTTAAAAAAATATGATCTAGGAAAAAATACTGTCAAGAAAATGAAAATTTGTTACAAAGATTTGGAGAAGATGCTTGCAAAAGACTTTTATGATAAAATATTATTATTCAAAATGTACAAGGAATTCATAGAAGTCAACTATAAGAATACAGGCAAATTGATTGAAGAAAAAAGAACAAAAGACTAATAAATATCTCACCAAAAATAATACAGAGATAAAAACAATCCTGTGAGAATATGCTCACAATCATAGGTGATCAGGGAAATGTATATTAGAACACCAAGGAAGTGTCTCTACACAATAATCATAATGTCCAAAATCCAGAACACTGACTTTGAATGTTGGTGGATGTGTACAAAAGAAAGTCATTCATTGCTGTCAGGGGAAAAATGATAAGCCACCTTTAGATACAAGTTGGATATTTCTTATAAAACTGTACATAGTCCTTCCATATGATTAAGCAGTCATATTTATTGATATTTACCCAAAGAATTTGACAGTTTATGTTCACACAAATCCTTCATATGGAAGTATACATCAGCTTCATTCATCATTGACATAACTTAGAAGAAATCAAGGTGTCCTTCAATAGATCTTTGTATTTCCAGACAATGGAGTAGATCTAAAACTAAATGAGCTATTAAAAAAAAGAAAAGATATGGGGGAAACTTAAAGCACATTATTGGTGAAAGAAATCAGTCTGAAAAATCTACATGCTTTATGGCTTCAATTATGTAGTATTTTGGTAATGGCAAAAGTATGGATACAATAAAAAGATCAGCATTTGCTTAGATTTGAGGGTAGGTGGGAAATGGGCACAGCACAAAGATATTTAGAGGATATGAAACTACTTTGCATGGTACTCTATATAATATTAGAATCTCACCATTACATATTTTTGCAAACCCTTGAAATGTACAATATCAACAGTGAAATTAATATAAACCATGGCTCCAAATGATAATGAGGCATCATTGTAAATTCCTCAACTACAATAAATACTACACTAGTGTCATATTTTGATAATGGATGAGGTTAATTTTTTTGGAGGTCTGAAGTTACACAGGAAATCTCTTTATTTCTTGTTAATTTGGCTATGAACCTTTAATGTCTAAAATGTGAACACATAGGAAAGGATTTAGAACTGAATTTCTGGGCCTAAATATCTTATTAGACCAGTGTGAAAGGAAAATAATAATACCCTTAATAATTAGCAAGTAAAGTTAAACAAATATTCATTCTGTGAAATCAAAGGTAATGAAGTTTGCAAGAATTAATGGAGCTCAGGAATGTGCAAAAACAATGCACCATTAGAAAATATCTGACGTATTTCTGATACATGATAGCTCTAAAAATGAATTATGTTGAGTTTGAGGTATAGCTCAGCAGTAGAGCAATTGCCTAGCATGAAAGTACTACAAATATTAAACAAACAATAAGATAAGTAACAAATCATAATAAATTCTCTGCAACATCATGACTAAATCTCAGGAATATTATCCTAAGTGTAACATATATTTCAATAAAGGGTTTGTGGTGTATGAGTTCATTTCTATAACTCTCTATCATCTGAGAGGAAAAAGAAGTAGAATACTATTTTCATGAGCTTTAGAAAATATGCTATTTGTAATAGTCATGTTCCAAATCTAGAAAACATCTTTTGTTAATCAGGTATATATGAAGATTCATAAAAGACTCATTTAAAATTACCCATTTCATTATGTAAATTTAAAAAAATATGTAAATGTTAAACCCTAATAATTTACATAGAATGTTAATGTTCATATTGACTATGACTAAGGACAATATTCCCTGTAAAATTCTTTAAAATTTAATATAGTCTTGAAATTTTTTCATAGTATAATATTGGATAAAAAAATATGCCCTCAGGAAATTGAGAAAAGAATAGAGTTAGATACTTTCATTCTTAAATAATTTAAATGTTTACAATGTGCATGAATCACTTTTTAACTTTTGTTAAGATGTAAAACCAATCCATTTTAAATGCGCTAAGTCAGCAGTGCCTCACAGTGAAAGGATTACCTGTTTCAAATGATGTACATGAAGGTGTACATAGAAATATCTTATATTGGATAAATAACATTCTTATTTACTCAAGTGTGAAGTTAATTTTTTAATACAGGACATCACAGAATCTTTAATATGGTTATGTGTGCAATAAATCATAAAAAATTCAGTGTCCTGTGCTTCCTGAAGATTGACCACAAAATCACGTATTATACATGAATTCAAGTTTGTCAAGCACAATAATAAACATGCTAAACCTGGATATTATACAGACAAGGACATAAAACACCTTAGTGGATTGAATTTAATCAATTGTGTAGCATACCCCCCTTATTTTCAGTTTTACCTTCTGTGAATCAGGAACCCACAAACAACAATGGTCTAAAATATCAAATAGAATGTTCAAGAAATAAACTGTACATTTGAACAGCATGCCATGAACAGCATGATGAAATACCTTGTCATCCACCAAGAATGTGAATCATGACGGTGAATCACCCCGGGCACATGATTGTCCTCCTGATGCATCAAAAGCAACTTACAGCTACACCACACTATAATGTTCCCCTCAAGTCCTCACATCAGGTAAGCACTGTTTGATCTCACATTATCACAAAAAGAAGGGGAGTACAACAATAAGAAATTTTAAAAGAGATACCACATTCATAGAAATGTTATTACATTTGTTATAATTGTTCTAATATTAGTTTCCATTGTTAATTTTTATCATGCCTAAACTATCAATTAAACTTTATCATGGGTATGTATGTATAGGAAAAACATAGTATAGATAAGGGCGAGCTGCTATTCAAGGTTCCAGGCATTCACTGGGTGTCTTAGAATTTATCCGTAGTGAATAAAGAGGAACTACTATGTGCCAATCTAGTTTCAAAGAAAATAAATCAATAGTTTCTGGAAAGGCTGGAGAAGTGGTTCAGCATTTAAAAGCTTGCCTGGCATGCACAAGGACATGAGTTCGAACCCCAGCACTACGTACACAACGAATGTTGAAGCAATGGAAATCACCTGAAAAAATAAAATTAATGCTCTCTTTTTCTCCCTCTTAAAAAAATAAGTTTCTGTGTGGCTCGGTGGTTATGGCCCTCGCCCAGCATGTGCGAGTACATGGGTTCAAACCCCATCACCCATGTACACAACCGTCAGAGCAATGAAAGCCATGTGAAAAACTCAATAAAAATTGATTCTCTCTGTCTTTCTTTCTCACTGTCCTTCTCTCTTAAAAAAAATAAGTTTCTGGATATGAAAAATCCAAAAATAGATGTTTTACTTTATTAAAAGCAAGTGTACCTTTGAATATCAATGAATTTACCAATCTAAAGTCTATTGGTACCATTATTTCCGTAATATCAATAATGCAACTTATTTATTTCATTGTTGACAATTTAAGTGACTTCGTATGATTATTTCATTATAATGTGCCTACAATAATTAGTTGGTTTCAGAAACAACCGAATTATAGTTAAAATGAACCATTATAATGAGCAATGTGGTTTTAGGGAATTAATATAAACCCTAAAATACACTTTTCTTAGAGCAATTTATTTTCTTTGGACTTAGATACTCAAAAGTTTATAGTTATCAATCAAGTATTATATTAAATTTATCCATAGTTCTAACCCAATTAATTTAAATGGCTTATCTTTGCAAAGGATGTTAAATCCACAAATAGAAGCATTGTAGAAGCCAAACCAATTAAATCTGAAAATCATTATAAAGGTGCATCACATGAACATAAACATCCAGAAACTTATGTACATGCTATAAAGCAAACTTGAGTTATGTAAGACAACTAATTTCAGAATGCTTCTACAATCCAACAAAACTGAGAGAACAAATTGTGGTAAATTTCATTTTTTTTAAGTTTTAAATTTCTATATTGTTTCCAGGATACAGAGTGTCATATTGTCATACAAAGAATACCCCAAAGTAAAAGTTTGGTCCTATTACTTGTATAGAGACCTATGAGTTTGCTACATTTTAATCTCTGCCCCTTTCTCTCTCTTTTTCTGTGTTTTTGTCTCTATACATTTTTGTATTAATTGAATGAAAATTTCACTTTGTAGATACATACAAAATCATGCTGTCATAGATATAATTTTTATATTCAAAAGGTAATTTATCTCTTCGGTAGAAGATATTTTAACTGTGTCTGTAAAATAAAACTACCTCACAATAAGTTATCTAGAATCCAGATGCATTAGTGATTTTCCGTTTGATCTTAATATCATTTTCTAATGTGGTATTAGTATGAATGACTGTTTCTTTCACCTCAAAAAATTTTTCCAGTTTTCCTCTCAAAGTTCCAAACATCCAATGCAAAGCCTCCCATAGCAGGTAAGAAATAAATGAGATATGAGCTATTTTAAGTCAGCTAAAACATTATTCCCAACAAAATATTTTAAAAGGTAAATAGAAACTTCAAAGTGCGCTAAGATATCAAGAAGAGTGGCATGTGTCATGCTGCTGTTTCCTGGTTTCACAAATGAAAATGACAACAGATTTTGTAGACATTGATGCTTAGTACCTAAATATAATGTATCAACCACAGCAAAATTATGATAAAAATAGAGATTTCTTTGTTAAATACCACATTCAAACTTCTCTTTATTTAATGACACAGTTTTGGATTTACTAGACTTTGTTAAATTGTCAGATAACTGCAGCCATGTGAATGTTTTTTTGTGTTACTGTAAAGAATCACGAGAAATAACAAACTGTTGTTATTGTAGGCCAATAAACTAGAATATTATGTTATGTGCCAGGGACTGATGAAAATAGAAATAAGGTACCTAGGGATGAAGTGTTGCTATAACAAAAGTAAAAATGAAACACTATAAAATCCAGTAATTTTTAAGAAAGAAAGCAACAGGTGGAGGCTGCAGAGTGGTTAAACTGTCAATTTAATGTTAGTTGTGTTTGAAAAGATAAAAGAAATGTGAAATGCACTAAAGAAAGATCTGTTTAGATTGTAAGGATAATTTTAAAAAAATACAAAGTGCATAGGACATATTGAGTAGGAAAATAATTCTTCTTCAAATATTCAATGTGTCCCAGAGGCCTATCATTGTCAAAGTAGAAATCAGTCTTGAATTGTATTGAGTATGATTGTAAAAGCGCTTTAGTGCCTTGGGAAGTTTTAGGGCTGAAACTCACAGAAGCAAAATAAAAGCGTGTTTAAGAATCTCACGGATGTTGTCCCTCATTTATCTGATGTAACAAAAGTAAAACTACGTCTATCTCCTGAAAATTGTTAGAAGTAGTCTTTGCGGCATGGAGATAAAACCCCAATAAGATTCAGAGACATCCTAAAAAGTTTTATGAGAATTTTGCTTCCCAAATCACCATGTTTGAAAAATAGTAGAAGATGTTGTATATGAAAATGAAGACTCTCCTTTAGCCCTTCATTTTCTATGGCTAGCAAGAAGACAGAGAGTTACTCAGCAATTATATTTCCTAAAGAATTAAAGACATTAAAAATATTGGCAATACCCAAGACTGGTTGAAAAATTGATCAAGTGATTCTCTTCAACATTTTTCATTATAATTTAAGTTGGTACAATCACTTGGGGAAATGTCTCCCCATTTTGTACAACACCAAACACCTACCTACCCTATAACTCAGAAAATCTGGTCTTTGATACATTAGAGAAATGAAAATATCTCCAGAAAACTACTGTATATGTTTTGTTCATGGAAGATTTATTCATGATAGACTCATACCTGAAAACAGACATCTTGCCCAATAATAGGGAAATGGACTAAAAACAAGAGAAAGCAAAAATCCAAATGCTAGTGTCATAGTCATAGGATGGAATATGCCCAATGAAATGAAGGAGTGTCTGATAGACACAAGAATAGATGAGTCTCACAAGTACATTTAGTGAATGAAGTCTCCCACAAAAACAAATATGTAGTTTGCTTATATGAATGATTAAAATGGGCAAAACTATCTTTTTGAGGAAAAAATCAGAATAATGGATGCCTATGCTCAAGTTCTGGCTGGGAAGAGGCATGGAATATTTTTTTTTTCCTGCCAGGTCTCCTATGTGTTTTGTATGTACTGATTCAGTATGTTCTACAGACCCTGTTATTCTATTTTGCAAATAAGAAAATGAAGATAAAGGCAAATTAACTAGCTCACTCTAGATGTATTAGCTAGAAACAGGTGAAATTTTAAGAGAAAACTTTCAGAGAAAGAAATAAAAAATTTGACCTACGTTTTTCACCATTAAAAAACCTTTCATTCTGTCCTCAGAAAGACAAGATTTCTTCCTTACAATTGTACTCCTTTGGAGTGTGGAACATAGACCTATCTTGAAATTATCCTTTTCTCCGCCTTCTATTATAAACATCTGGAATAATTCTCTTTTCTTAAGTGTATTCCTCCCATAGCTATTAATTTCCTTACACTGCTTGCATTTTCAATGGAACTTTCCCCCTCTCTGCAAACTGAATTACAGAGAAGGCTGACTAGGTGCCAGGAAGAATATTTTATGGTTCTTTTCCAGGGCATCCATTGAGAATGCATAATATTTTGAATTATTTTTTGAAAGACTAACTTTAATACTACATCATTCTGAAATAAAATGGAAACATGTTTATGCAAGCTGTAAAGCACCCTCTCCTTAATTGCAGCATCAATAACTTCAGTGAAGAATAAATAATTAAACTAAAAGTTATGGTAGAATAAGGGTTAGCTTTATTTTGGAACTTCATTTTTTTAAAGTCTAAAGTATTAAAATGCATGGTTATAAACTCATAACTCAAGTAAAAAATCAAATCTTGCAAAGCAAATACTGCTCCTATTAAAAAAATCACATAAATAGAGAAAAGCTGAATCCAGTGGAAAGCTTGGCAAATATGTAAATATGCTAACAATAGTTTTCTTCTTATCAAAGCCATGTTGATGCTCTGCATGCATAAAAATAAAAGTACATTACTACCTGGAAATCTCCCACTATGAAAATTTATGAATAAATAAAAATGATCTAATCAAACATATGTCAAATTATATATGATGGATTTTACTTGGAAATAAACATTGAGAAATTCAAACTAAACAATGGCAGATTGGGGGAAAAAAGGATTTTTTTAGGAACAGCAGTACGTAGGATGTGCTCATTTTACCTGATTCCCAGGGGAACCAGGGACAGGAGATTCTATCCACACTAGTCATTCTCCCATCAGGAATGTTTCTGAAATATATACATCTACCAGCCCACTCAACGGGATTCATGTGTGATGGGACTTACACACAGAACCCCAAAAGAACTGTTTCTTCACCTATCCAGTTGTTCTATCAACCACTGTAGAACAAATATTTAGTGATTATATTGGGAGTGTGGCAGGGAACTTGATCAAAGCAGGAAGAAAGAAACCAGAAGATGATGTCTTCAGAGCAGTTCCCATTCTCAGATGCTTGATCTTGATGCCTTTCCTTTTGAGAACGCTCCTCGTGAAGTGTTCAAACCCACTGGACATATTGAGGATTTGTGTTGTTCCATTTATTACCAGCCTCTCTAGGAGTGAAGAAAATATTTCCTGATGATTTTGCAACATGTTTCCTTAAAGTAAAAGAACTGTCAAGAAATGTTTCACAAAAAAAAAGAAAGAAAAAAAAAGTTTCACTGCAGTGGAATTACACTCTGGGGTTTAGAGTGCTTTATTTTTATTTATTTATTTTTTTTTTGCTGGGTGAGTCATGAGGATTAAAAAGACAAATTATGTAACAAAAGTGAATTCTCGGCCTGGTGAAATGGCATTTGCCTGTAATCCCAGAGTCTGTGGAGGCCAAGGCAGCAGGATCACAGGTATGAGGACATATAGGACAATTTAGCAAAATCCTTTCTCAAAACAAAAAAAAAAATAAAAAATAAGTAAATAAATAAAAATAAAAAGGACTGAGATGTATCTCGGTGGTAACGAGCCCTTTGCTTCCATCCCCAATATACACTCCCAACATAAAAGATGAAATCTCCAGGAATTCTCAACTGTCTTAACCTTCTCTAGCCAAAGTGCTTCCTTTCCCTTCAGTAATCTCAGAGAAAGCTGAGTACATATTTGGTCTTTCCCAGATAAACATACAACATAATATAACTCCTATAAATACAAAAAGGAAAGTTTGTGTCCTTGTCAATAACATTGTAGCACAAATTAACATTAAAGAAAAGCTTTCACCGAGTTATCATCAAAACAATTTTATTTATTCCCACATCTCTAGGGCCTTTCTTTTCTCTCTTCCTTCAAAAGGATTTTGTTTCTGAAGAGAACATAAATTTATATTGCAGAACTGAAACACTATTATATTGCAGGCTGTCATTTTGTTACAGTTACAGCAAGGTTTCTCTTATATTCTGTGAGTAAAACACAAGGTAAAATATTCATTTTTCTTACATCCAGTTTAATGGAAATTACAAACTCTTTAACTTACTTTTATTGCAAACACAACATGTATTTCTTCAATCTCCCCTACATGATTTCTTATTCTTTATTTATTTTAATATTTTCTTTTCACAGTTTTAGATATTTCTACTTTGAAAGTAGCAGGTCCCTGATAAAATATGAGTCTATCACATTTTTTTTTTCTTTTATACTTGGTAAATAGATTTTACAAAATATATTCCATAGTTTTAAAATTAACCAAGCAAGATAATCACACTGAATTACTGAGAGCTATGCTGATGCACTCTTGACTTTTATCATTTCTTTCAGATAAAAGATTATTGCCATAGGCAATAATCAGATATTTCAGCCTATTGAACCCTGATAGAGTGGAATAATACTTTTGGTAATAGTTTCAAATTAATGTTGAATAATTATTTAGAAGCAGTAACAGGCTTATCAACTTGCATAGTATTATTTTTTATAAGAAATTTCTCCAACATAAAATGAAACTTGTTAAAAATAGTTAATTTTCTAACATGGCACTAAGCTCCCAACTCCATGACTTAAAAAACTCACAGAGTTCCCAATTAAAATAGCAAACAGAATAAATTGATGTTTATACTTTTTTCCTCTCTACATGACCAGAAAATTTTATTACTTGTAAATGGACAACTTCCGGCATCCTATATTTCCCTTCACCTTAGCAACAGTTATTTGAGTCACTAATACCACTAAACCACTTTCCAACTATAGTCAAATTTCCTGTTGTATTCTTGTTTCCTTTCCCTGTTTAATAAATAATTTGTGGTCCGTTATAAAAATAGTTTTCTAAACTCTTCCCTCTCTTATCTCTCTATCCTTTCACTTTTCTAATTCAGCGCCCACCCTTCTGTTTTCTTCTCATCTTCATCCATGCAACTGACCCTTGATGTTGAAAACCCCACAACTACCAAAACTGAGGATAAAGTCAGAATCACAAATGTTCATAAAAACTCAAATTCACAGGCAAAACTGTCTGTCCCCCCTATAATTTTACTCTCAAAATTTCAAATTTTTTGTGCATCTTTTCACACACCTAATGCTCGTATCTATCTTTACTTTCCTAATCTTACAGTTTCACGTAGAATATAGAAGCCACCAGGTTCAGATTCCAGTATCTTTCCATCAACAATTCTAAGATATATTGAGTAATACGTAAGTCTCATCATAACTTCAACACCCCGTAACTCTTACTATGTGTACCTCCCTACCATATGCATTTACAGGTCAGTGGTTTGCTAGATTCAAAGACAAATCAATGAAGGTTATCTTACCATTAATTTCTTTGCAACAAAAGAGACTTTAGAAGATTTAATGAATGAATAAATGATTAATTCTTATTGATGAAGGCAATCATAAGGAGCATTTACAAGAGTCTTGCAGAAATAGAATTGTGCTGTTTTGATATGAATTATTTATCAGATAATCTATTTTCTCCAATATAGTACTTATTAGCCATTATTTAATTTAACCAAAATATGAGTTACTTTTTAAGTTAATGATAGATGGTGAAATATTTTTTAGTTTATGGTCAAAAAAGAACTATACATATAATAATGATTTAAAAAGGCTATGATTTTTTATCATTTAACTATTTACTTTATGCCAATCACTCTACTGAATGTTTAGATCTATTGTATCATTAAATCTTTGCTTTATCCTGAGCTAGGTACTCTCATTACCACCATTTTGTTGATGAAGAGGTTGACACATACAGATAGTAGGTATTCTGTTGGTAAGGAAACCCTTAGGGCCCTTGAGTCCATAACAAAATAATTACTAATTACTTCTAGCTTAAAATTTGAAAATGCTCGTATGACTTGTGTCACATGGAAAAAATAAAAGTTTATGCTCTTACCTTAGAAAAACTTACATACTCCACATTAATCTTTCATAATAACTAACAATTGATCTTTTTATGTTATTAATTTCTGTATTCTTTCTTATTACAACCATCAAAAGTCTCTTAAATGCTATTTTATTTTAAATGAGTTACTGTCCTAAGGCAGAGTCCTAAATATAAATATCTCTGTTAATGTTATGACATTACATAGGCTTCATTTTGTCTATTTCATTATCTGTTAAATACCAAGAGATCTACATCTCAGTCAATTCTCTGATAATTGTAAATTAACTTATGCCCCTTTAGGGAGATAACCTGATAGAAATTACTTGAGTAGCTCAAACAATTTGGGATAATATCCTTTCTTACTTTGAATCCTATAAAAAGAAGTACCCTTTATATTTTTAAATTGGATTACTGATATCTGTAGACTTTTCTGTAAATGTACAACTAAAATTAGAACAATACACTCTAGATATTTAAGCAAATCACTTTTAACCTATTTTTTTCTTATAGAATGCTAGTGATTTCTTATACATTTTTCTTTATTGTTTCATTAAAAATGTTCTACAGTTTATGAAATGATGTTTCTAGGATGTTGTAAATAAATACTATAAATTGAATTCTAATTTAGGTTTACCAATTCATTTGTTATTTTGAATGTTCTTTCGGTGAATTCTCTTGTCTTTTAAATAATCCTCTTAAACATAAGTGGGAAATTGAAATACCCTGGATTAGTCTAAGTAAAGTAGGCTATATTTTGGCTTCCTTTGAATAACAGATAAATTTTCCAACAATCACTGCCAATTGCAGTTGATAAATGAGACAGGCTCCTATTTTTAACACTACTGCTTCTTCTAGTGAACTAGACTTTATCATTTAGAGTAACATAGTCAATTTCCTTAATTGAATTTCAATGGCATTTTTTTTAAGAGAGACGGACAGTGAGAGAGAAAAAAATTCAATTTTATTCAGTTTTTCATCTGGTTTTATTTGTTCTGACACTTAGCTGTATATACTGTCATGCAGGGTTTTGAACCCTGGTCCCTGTGCATGCCAAGCAAGAGCTTTAAGCACTGAACCACCACAAAAGCCCAATGGCAAAATTCTTAATTGATAACAAATGTAGCTTTTTCTCTCTAACCAAAACTTAAAAACATATTTTTATTTCCTCTAACTTTTAAAAATCTGAGATGAGTAATATCAAAATCATTGTTACAGTGGAATAAGATATGAAGGGTGGGAATATTTTCCAGATCTGACTTACTAAAAGCTTTGCTACCATGTGTCTTATTTCTGCTCTTTCAAACTGGCAAAGAAAAAATAATCTGTAAATTTAAAACAAAACACAAATATGCACACAGATAAATATGCATGTACAAATAAAACTTAGGTAATTAATTTTATTATAAAGGCTTAAATTAAGTGTGTTAAATATTAAATAAGCCTTGTTCAAATATTTTGCTTCAGGTATATCTATGCCTGTTTGTCTGTCTATTCATTCATCTATTATAATTAGAACTGCACAGCTTTGCTCATTTGCTACTTTATTTCCAAAGAAAGAAGTTCTTTTATAAACAATTGAATTCTGAACATATTGATTCACATGTCCCTTCTTATTCCAAAAATAATTCAAATGATAAAATTATTTTTACTTAAATCTCAAAGCATATACTTCAGAGCCAAAACTTACCAAACTGCACAATAATAAATAAAATTGATAAACCTGACAGCTTGTGGATTAAAATACAACAATATTTTTGAATCTTAATCTAAGGATAAAAATAAATTCACCATGTAATATAAATGCATATTGATCATGAATGTTTCCTAACAGAATTTCATATTTTCTATTGATTGATTGCCATCTCTCACTTAACCTTTGTAGTTGGTTGAGCTGTTTTCTTTAAAATAAACTATGTCTAGAACAAGAAATTTTCCTTTCAAGATGACTTAATTTATTGCATATGTTCTATGAAGTCTATAAAAATGCTGTGGATTTAGCTTTTTGGAGGCTAAAACTCTGGACACTCACTTTTTCATTTTAATCTCCTGTATTACCTAGCCAGTGGCAACACAAATAATGATGACCTTGGTCTCTTTCTATAAGAAAAATGTAAATTCTCAGTTATTTGGTAGTTGACTGGATATTTCTAAATTTACAAAAACATCTTGAATGAGGTTTTAGACCAGACTTTTGCGAAGACAACAAAATAATTTACCAAGTCTCAAATTGTTTATTAAACAATTGTTTATCCAAAATAATGATCTACATGCATCTTTCCTCACCCTTTCTTCACTTATATCACCATTGTTGAATCTCTCCTCCTATTCCTGGTTCTCACTGCCATTAGTTTAGTTTAGGTTGTCATCACATATTTCCCCAGACTCTTGTATTTTTTTCCTGAATTCTTTCTCTAAATTTGGAATTTTCTGCCCTTTATTCCAACTCTTTTCCATTCTATATTTTATTGTCAGAACAATTTTTTTAAAGAAACATGACTTAATTTCTTGAGGACAGAAAAAGAATCAACATAAGACAAAACAAAACAAAACAAAAAAATAATTTCCTTGGCTTCTGATTTCATTCTGAATTGTTCCAAATAGGAACAATTAGGAACAAATAGGCTCCCAGAAGGCATTGTTTTTTCTTCTCCATTCATATAATTACCATGCATGGGAGGCATTTCCATATATTTTAATAAATTTCATTCTTGATCTGTTTCCTTCTATCATTATTTTTGTTATATAATTATATTTAGTTTACTTCATGGGCTCTGTGAATTACTTTAAAAAACTAATGTGAACTTCATTTTAGAACCATGAAGACTATGTCAATATTTAAATTACATGTGTATTAATATTCATCATTCATCAGATATATGCCCAATAAGCAATTAATGCTATGCAACTATCTTCCATTGTGAGCATGTTTTCACTCTTTCCAAATTCCAAATTTCTTCTACAATTTCATTAAAATGCTGTTTTAACAATTCATCTTAGAAAAATAAATTGTCTAGTGGCACTACTAACAATTTTTTCATTTTTCTAATATAGCCTTGTTCTTCTTCTCATGTTTCCATTATTCAATTAACTCTTTCCCAAGCTCACACCAATAATTAAACTAGATATTTTTCATATAATGTCTGGGTTACATCTGAAATACCTTAGCTGACAAGTTAATATGGAATAATGACGAGCCCATGGATTTGTTGAGGAAGCTTTGTAAATTACATGGGATTGTTCTTCTAGTTCTTATTATTTTGGTTTAGTTTTTTTGGTCATGACTGGTAGACCCTTACATAATGACAACGTCCATATTAATAAACATATGTGGCTGTTGAAATATGTAGTAGCAATTCAGTACATAGTATTGCACCATGTTGAGTTTTCCTAATAACCTTTATATGGATATTCTTACTGATTTAAGTTCAATATTTGAGTTCTTAAGTGTGCTAGATTTCAACATTTTATACAATACAGTACTAGTACATATTTATGACACAGGTTTTTTGTACGATCGATTTTATAGAATTTTCTCAAATTCCTGATTTTCTTCACTTATGTATTTTAGAGCAATAAACTGTTTCAGTAAGCTTTATGAGATAGTTTCAGTCTTTGCTTTATCAGAAAGACTTAATGGTGTAAAATATCAGAAATAGATTTTATGTGACTGTATTTCAAATATCCACTTGGTTGAAAATGGAGTCAAAGAGAAATTGAGATTTTGTTATTGTAGTGACATGTGACTGTTGTACTATAATTTGCATCATTAGTGCATTCAGTGGTTTAAGAGATGTTTATCTCTTTGCCAGGCACTTGGGATAAAGTTGCAAACAAATAGATGTTCTCTGTTTGTTTAGTACATCTTTACTATGATGGTGATTATATTTCAGATATTGAACACATACACTTCATTTGTGTGTTCCAATGTGTCATCCAATATGTAATACATTTGTTATATGTATTCATATATTGAAGGGGAATTTATTTTTAAATGTGCTGTTTAGAGAAGAACTTACCATGAAAGTTATTATAACCCAAAAACCTGAACTACATGAGGAAGTGAGCAATGAAGATATACGGCAGAAATTCTAGCCAAAGGTGAGAGCCATTTTAAAATTAGTGATGTGATATGTTGGGGAAATACCACAAAGGTCACTATGGTTGTAGCACAGAAAGTGAGGGGATGAATAATAGTTTCAGTCAAAGAGGGATTGGGGGATTAGATCGTGTAGGTCTTGCAACAGAGAAGTGGAGCAATATGACACATGTATTAAAAGAAGAATTTTGTTGTTATGGTGGAAATAGACTAATAATGACAAAAATAGAATTATGGAGATGAAGTAGAAGATTGACACAATAATCCAGAGGAGAATGATGTGAAAGGATTAGGGCTGTGGTAACAGAGAAACAAACAGGGTGTTGAAATCTACGTATATTGTAGAATACACAGAATATTTTGAGTAATTGGATAGGTTTTGATGAGAAAGAAATCTCAGAGATGACTCCAAGAAAAACTGAGATCTGTAAGACATCAGAGGTTTTGTTTGATGTAAATGATGAAGAACAAAGTTTTCATATGATAATATTAAGAAAATCAGGAGGTATTTAAAACAACATGTGTAAGTAATGGTTAGCAACCTCAAGTTCATACATAGAGATCCTATACAGAGATGTACATTTGCTCTTCAATAATATACAGATGCGTTATTATTTATTATCTATTATCTATCTCCTGTATCACTAGGAGATGAAGTTAATGGGAAGAAATCCAAGAAATATAGCCTGACACATTCCAGATTCAAGAGGTCATTTGGATGAGGAAATTGAGAAAGAAGGGCCAGGAAGACGACAAGAAAATTAAGCAAGCATGATATTTTTGAAATTAAGTGTAGGAAGTGAAAAAAAATTAAAGACGAATGAGGAGACATGCTCAACATTACAGACAGATCATTAAGTTGAGGGGAGTAAAACAGCAATTGGATTTTTCAAAATGGGAATTATTGGTACAATGTTTATAACAACTTTATTCAGGATGGTGAAAATTATACACAACCCAAGCATTCATCAAATTCATCCAAATAATGAATGAATAAACACATTTTTGTATTTACATATAAGATAATGACAATAATAAAAAGAATTAGTGCTACATGCACCATCATGGGACTGCCTAAAATGTTCTGAGAGTGAAATAAGGAAGACAAGAAAGATTACATACTATATGATTCAATTTATTTTAAATTCTTGAAAAGTCAAACTAGAGTGCAAGAAACATTAAACGTTTTCTGGAACCAGGTGGTAAAATAGGAGAACTGACTGCTGAAACGCAAGAGGGTGCCTTATGGACTAATGGAAACATTCTATAGCTCAATGATATTTATGGTTGCCCTATTGTGTATATTTGACAATGGATTTTTCATGTAACTGAGATATTCCTAGTTTAAAATGCTCTTGTTAAAAATGAATTGATGGAAACTAGTCACTAACATAACTTATTAAAATGAAAATAAAAAGTAATAAGGAATGCCATGAACAATCTTTTCTTGTAATTATCAATTTAGATAAAATAGAACAAAGTATGAAAAAACACAACTTATGAAAACCAATTAAGAAAGTTAACAGAAAAATCTGTTTTGACAATGTGTTAGTACTGACAACTTTAAATGATTTTTTGACTGAATTATAAACTAAAACATTAAATTCATTGTTCTAAGGGATTCAACACAAGAGAATCAAATTGGGTCCAAGCTTTATACATGCATAATGAGATGGGCTGTTTCATGTCTCATGGACTTATTGTGACATGTTTTTTAAGATTGTAAATGCAGATAACTGAAATTGTTCTATTCATAATATATGTATACTTTTTCACATATAGCTATAATATATGTACATATTTTTCTGTCATAATGTTTTTATTTGTTCTTTTTTAGATATACATAACAATAGAATGTACAATGGCATAATTATAAAAGCATATATTATAACTAGTTCCAATTTAGTCTGCAATATTGCTCCTTCCCCTACATTCTTCCCAAACCCTGTTCCTTCTGTGTATACATAATAGACTAATCAATGATATAATTATAAAAATATGTAGTGTAACATTTCATTTCCTTCCCCAGTATTTCCCCTTAATCATATGTAATAAGAGTATTATTCCATGGTATTTTCATTTCTTTTATGATATTTTGTGGGTTTTTTGGTGTTTGTATGCATAAACATTTATGCTTGCAGATGAATATGTATTGGTCTTTGGACAAATGAAAAAAAAGCAATAGTTATCTCTGATCTTGAAGTTATTGAAACATGCAAAATTTTAGCTTTTTTTTTTTAAGAGAGAGAGTGGGAAAGTGAGAAAAAGAAAAAGAGAGAATCAATTTTACTTAGTTTTCATCTGATTTTTGTTGTTCCAACACTTCATTGCATACATTGTACTGGGGTTGGACCCCATGCCTTCCCATGCCTGGCAAGCACTGTATTAGTGAGTTACTGCTCCCGCCCAAAGTTTTAACTTTTTACTTCACAACTCTTTACTCTGCTTTACTTTCTATAAGTATGAATTAATTTTATATTTTTAAAAGAGGAAGAGGATACTATCCAATGATCAAGTAAAGATTTCAATGAGAAATAAAATAATTATTAAATATTAGGGAAATTATTTACACAATTCTCATATCGAAAAACATGAGAAAGAAAAACTAAATAGATTGTGAAAGAAATTTGGATACAATTAAAAATAAAACCAGGATTCAAAAATAATCCTATTAATTTTGGTCAATGGACACAAAATTTTAATTAGAGAAAAGGAATAAGAACAGATCTATTGTACAGCATGATGTCTATAGTTAATAGCAATGCATTAGGTTCTTAAACATACTAATAGTAAACTTAAGTGTTGTTACTACAAAATGTTAACTATATGCAGTAATGTATTTGTAGTTAACTAAATTTAATCATTCTACAATGCATATATGCTTTAAAAATTCATGATGTGCATGGTAAACATATACAATTTTATTTGTCCATTTTAGAAAATTTATAAAATCCTGAGCAGAGAAAGATTTAAAAATTTTTAAAAACTACCAAATAATTTATAACTGATTCAAAAACATAGATATACCTGAAAAACTAAGTAATAGAAAAATCTAAATAATTTTATGTCCTGAGAAAATTAAATTCTAAGTAAAACTTTCCAAAATTTTTTGATCTCAGGTTCTTTGCTAGTGAATTTGTAATAATTACTAAGATGGAACGGTTGGCAACATTATATAAACTCAGAAATTTAAAAAATGGAACATTTTTAGATTAAATAGACCCCAAATCCCCCCAAAATTGGCAGTGATTCAAATCTGGTGATATATATAGAAACTATAATATATCATGGAAGAATAATACAATGTTTTGAGATATTATATAGTCATAAAATTTCTATAGTAGAAACTCAATTTGTAATTTAATACAATACACAATTTAGTACGAATTACCTTTTAATGCATTTATAAGTTGTATGATGATGGTCATGATCCTTGACTTTGAGCCTGATGCTCCGCATAAAAGTTTGATGTGAAGGAGGAGGGGAAATAATATGCATTCTCAATACAGCAAGGATGAAAATGAGCGTTTATCATCATGAGAATACAAAATACTCCATTACATTATTAACCACAATTATTGAACACATCTTTCTCGAAAACAGAAATATGTCTCATCATTTCATTGCTGTGTGACTCTTTTGCCTGTGTAGCTTTGGACTTGGCCCCATGACCTGCTTTGCCTATGGAACATAAGCAGAAGTGACATTCAACATATGCAGCAAAAGCTTTTGTATCTGTGGGGTTGAGCTCATGGCTGCTTTCTTTACTTCGCCATGCTAATTGGCACATTTCCCTTGAAGGCTGCCCTCTTTTCAGAGACAAGACTGTAAAACTGTGCCAGGCACTACTTAGAAAGCTGCAGGGGCAGCAGTTATAGTTGGACTGCAGATGGTGGCATGTAAATTGTGCAAGAAATAACAGTAACTGCAACAAGCTGGGCTTGGAACCTAATTTATTACAAAGCAAAACTGACAAACCTGCAAATCTGTCTAACCCACTGAATCACTAAGTGTTCTATTTTCTAAACTGCGTCAGATGCTGAGACAGGATTGAATATCAGCAAAGAAAACCAAGCCTCTGGATCTCCAAAATTACTCGACTCAACAAGTATTTATTGTGTTTTTACTATTACTAAGCAATGTGCTGGAATACACAAAAGTGATGAGATTCATTTGGTGTCTTATAATTAGCAATCTACTGTGGGGAACTTTCACAAGTAAGTGCTTTTGTAGTTACATCAATAGAAAGACATTTGCAGTTGTAAGGGAATATCAAGAAGTGAGGAGGAGAAAACTTCAATATATACTATTGGGGTGATTTTATAAAATGCAGAGGATTTGTGAAGGCTGATAAAGAAAGGAAGAGATGCTAAAAGAACAGGATGTCCCTTTCCTCTGTTAACCTAACTCCTTTCCTTGCTTCCAAACCAAGTTCAACCTTCAATGCTCTGATTTTTTCCTTAGTTGGCAAACTGATTAGTGAAAAAGAGAACTTGCAATCAGGTGGGGAGAAATGTTAAAGATAGTTTTGAGACTTAAACCAATACTTTTTACTGCCATTACAAAATCATACTATGCATGTTTTGAAATTCCTTAGCAATTTAAAACAAACTATGAGCTATTCATGTTACCTAGAAACATTTTTTCTAATTTAATATTCAGTGGAAAAAAGCAAATAGACAAAATCTAAAGACTGAGATTGAGAGAGGAAAGTAAAGTCTGACTGAGAGAAATAATATTTGATTCCAAGTTATAAAACGATGTTCACATTAAACTCCTCAATATTTTGGAATAATTCATGAAATATTTTACTAGTCATACATTTGCATAACTTATTAATATAACACCAAGCATATTCAATTCTGACAAAACCGTGCTCATTTTACACAATGATCAGATGTAAAACCTCCACTCTCAGCATGTGAGCTGTGTGCATGTATCCATTCTTAAAAGTCACTGAAGTCAGAGAGTGAATGCTTGCTTGAGTTGAACAAATCCCTGATATAAAATTGTTGAGCATAATAACATTTCCAGCATTATTCAGATATGTCAGGGGCTTGACAAGCTAATTTTTAGGTTTGAAGTGTTAGAGAGTTTATTATAGGCAATCCCCTACAACCGCATCTCATTAGAGGTTAGGAAATTGAGGACCAGGGAGATTAAATTACTTTCTGAGATATCAAGGTAATTAGTAATAGAGCCAGGCTTTTATTTTCCATTATCATTATCTTTTCACCATCCTTCAGTTATAGAAACAGATGCAGACCAAATGTGGCTCTCCCTTTTCATCCTAAGCCTGGTTGGTTGCAGTGTAACACCAGCAGGTGATTGCTGACCAGGATGCCCTTGGGGACATTATGTCTTTTTTAATGTCCTCAGGATCTCTAGGTCAAGACTGCCCTGTTCCAACTCCAAGATATAAGAGAATCATTTGTTCCAAAATGTATCTTTGTGTCTCTTATAAGAAAGTATGAGTTTTAAAATCAGCTTCAGAGATCATCAAAGCCATTTGGCTTAAAATACTTTGTTCCCACTTATTTAAAACTTAAAAGCATCACAATCAGTTTGTACTTTCCCATGAATATATGCTTTTTTCTCTGTAAATAGGTGTGGGAGATACCACCATAATGACCTTCCTTCTCTGATGTGAAAGAACTTTCCAGGAAAAACCAATACTTGTCTTATGCAGAGCATGGATATACAACTACAGTAGTCCTCCCAGGGTTTTAGTCACTGTGAAGACAGATGAAATAATGCACGTTAGTTGTATCTTATAGCACTTTAGGAAAGAAAATAACTTTCCTTCAGGAGCTAATTGGGAGGATATAACAAACAGTTCTGGGACCTGGTGAGGAAATGAAATATTTCTATTTAGGATTAAATGGTAGATCTGGTGATCTAACAGCATGGTTACTACATCTCTTGCCATACCCTCTGAAATAGATATTAATTCCATCCTTTTTTCCTTACTTTTCTTATGTGTGCTTCAGCTTTCTGTGTCTGCTTTTTTCTTGTTTGTTTGTATAATATGTTCTAAATTTGCTTCATTCCTTATGTTTAATTTATACTCAAAACCTATAAGAGTACTGAGGTTGATTATTTATTGTAGTAAAATCTTAGTAAAAGAAGGACATCAGTTCCAGAATTTGCCAATGGTTGTCTTTCATGAAAGGTTGGTTTCTGACTTCCAGTCCCATGTGTGAAGGCTAATACAGATATGGGACTTAATCATGGAAGCACAAACATAACTATGATGATAATAGTGATGATGATAAATTTTATTTAGTGCTTCTGATGACTAGGCACATTTCAAAGCATATTACTTATGCTTATTTCTCTAATTTTAATTATAAATTTATGAATTTGGAACAATTAAACTAAATTTTGAGTGAATTTTTTTAAGAATTTGTTCAAGATAGCATAAATACTAAGGGATGGTATTTGACTTTCTGTGTTTTTTTTTTAAGGCAGGGATTGTGAGCCTTGGACACACTGTGTATTTCGCACTCTCCTAGATTCATGAGCATATAAAATTAACTTAATCATTTTGAAAATCATCCATTCAGATGCATATAATAAGTACAAAAATGGTACCCTACCACTTACGTTTTCTTTCTTAAGTTGTGTAACGTCTGTGCCCACCAAAATGCAAACATTCATAACTTCTAATACATAAAAATGACAAAAAATTAGAGAAATAATGGCCACTTGTTGGAAAATTCTATTGACATCTCTTTCCTACGTGCAACAATACCACCTTTTATGGGATAATCCATGCACTAAGTCCAGTATGTTTCTTGTCTCACAAGAAATTATATAACCACATTAAAAGACTTGTGATCAATCATGTTAGCCACAGTTACAAACATTTTTCTAGGGATGAGCATGAATCCCACTTGGACCTGGCATAGCTTTTCTTCTGGATGTTGTGTGTAGATACCAGGAGTTGTCATAAATAGCTATGAGATGTTCATTTCTAAGAGACTCTCCTCATTCCTTTGGAGCAAATATGTGGAAATGGTGCGATCTGGAACTCTCACTGAGCATAACTTCACATGATGCCATTTGGAGACAAAATTCTTACACCCAATTCAATGCAGTTTAAGTAAACTATAATGAAATGGATGGCAGGACAAAGGAGGAAGGGTAGAAAAAGAGAAAGATTATACTAGGAAACAAATTGAAGTTCAAATTTATATAACTTTCCCTTTTTGCATAAGCTTGCTGAAATTTAGTTTCTTTCAAGTACAAGAAGAATTGTGGGAAAAATCAGAGCTGAACTATACTCTGGCAACATGAGAACATGTGTAGAGGTTAAATTGAAATATCACATCAATTTAATTTCTACATCAGTAATAATATTGTCAAGGATTAATTGTTGGGGTCTGACTTTCACTCCATTTCATCAGCTGCCCTAGAGTGATCTTGTTACTATTTGCATAAGTTCCTTCAGGAAGTGATGCTAGGCCCTGCTTTGTTAAGTTTGCTAATTGTCGTGCAAAAGAAGATCAGGGTGGTTGGAATATGCTAACCACAGACTGTTCCCTAGTTGTTTGTCTGTACTCGAAATCTGCATAACCCCTGGCAACTCCCTTGGATTAATATTGGTTCCTTGGCTGTCTCCCCTCCCTATAAAAACCCCTGTACCTTGGTAATAAACGGATTTGAGCTGCCACCAACTCCTTGTTACTGACTCATTTCCACGGCCGGGTGGAGGGGGCTCCCACCAAAGGGAGTCCAGGGAGAGCCTGGTCGCTGCACTCACCCTCTTACTCGGCTCCGGGGGACAGTTCTGCTGGTCTGAGCCATCCTGCCCACCCTCGGGGTTGCCGGAGGTGTGACAATTAATAAAATATATTGCCCGAGACTGGTAAATATTCCCCAGGAGAGAAATAGTGAAAAGATGCAGTAAATAGAATTTGATATTGTTTATTAAATTTTAGATCATATATAATTCGATTATTGAAATAAAAAAGTGCATTAAATTAAAGTTAATATATGTGCATAATTAATTGTTTCCTTTTTGTTAATTTTTAAAAACTAAAAGCCAAAAGTGTACCTTCGTTTGGCAAATTAAAGTTGTCTACTTTTTTTATACTCTTTATTTCATTTATTTAAAAAAATACTTTTGCTTGCTACCAATCTTAAACTACAATTAAACTTATATGTAAATTAATATTATTTATGTGGCTTTTGTGGGATTTTTTTCATTAACTCTTTTTATTCAGAAATTTATTTGTTAAACAATCAAACAAGCTTCTAATGAAATAATATAATATATATATATGAATTCTGAAAATTAGATTTACCCCCAAGAGCCACCCCAAATACTGACCCTTATCCTCCCCCATTCCTTCCCAATTTATCTCTACAAATGCCTTAGGTTGCATGACTTTACACCTTATCTGGATTTAAAACATGATAATAGATCTGCTTGCTCAATGGCCAGGGTCTAGATCCAGCCTCCGCAGATAAGTGAAGACATTCAACCTTGGTTGTCTGGGTTATGCTGATATCACTCAGCATAATTTCTTCCATAGCCATCCATTTACCTTTAAAAACTGCAATATCATTGTTTCTAATTGCTGAGTAAAACTCCATGGTATATATATATCACAGTTTTTGGATCCATTCATCCACTGAGGGACGTCTGGGTTGTTTCCATAATTTAGCTATTGTAAATTGAGCTGCTATGAACATCAATTTCGCTGTGTCACTGCAATGTGCTGATTCTATATCCCCTGGAAAAATACCCAGGAGCAGAATAGCTGAATCATATGGTGGGCACATCCCTAGTTTTTTTGAGGATTCTCCACACTGCTTTCCAGAGGGGCTGTACCAGTCTGCAGTAGCACCAACAGTGTGCTACTATGCCTATCTCTCCATAACCCCTCTAGCATCTATTATTGTTTATTTTCTTCATTTTTGCCAATCTGACTGGTGTGAGGAGATATCTTAATGTAGTTTTCATTTGCATTTCTCTGATTACTACTGATTTAGAGCACTTTCTCATGTATTCATTAGCTTGATCAATGTCCTCTGTTGAGAAGTTTCTATTTAGCTCTTTGGCCCATTTGTTAATTGGGTTGTTTGTGTTTTTGTAATTGAGATTTTTGAGGATTTTGTAGATTCTGGATATGAGGCACCTGTCAGAGGAATCATAGCCCATGATTCTCTCCATTTCCGTAGGAAATATCTTGACGCTTTTGATTGTTTCCTTGGCAGTACAAAAACGTTTTAGCTTTATTGCATCCCATTCACTGATTTTTTACTTTACTTCCTTCACTTTAGGAGACATGTTGAGAAGGTCTTTGCCTACTCCCAAATGCTGAAGTGTTGGACCTAATTTGTCTTCCATCAGTTGCAAGGTAGCTGTTTTAATTCCTAGCTCCTTGATTCATTTTGATTTGATTCTCGTGCAAGGAGAAAGATATGGGTCTAATTTTTGTTTTGTTTATAAATTCCTATATATACTTGACTTTCTGTGTCTGGTTTATATTACTTAGCATAATGTCCTCCAGGTTCATCTTTTTTTTTGTTACAAGTGGCAAATTTAGCTTCTTTTCATAAGACAAAACATTTTTCATTTTGTTGGTATACTACATTTTCTCTAACCATTCATTCATCTCTGGATAGACAGTTAAGAGATTCCCTACCTTGCCTGTTGTGAATAATACTGCAATAAACATTAGAGTACAGCTAGCTCTTGGGCATGATTTCAGTTCCTTTGGATGTGTAGTCGGAAGTGGGATTCATAGATAACATTATATGTATATTTCAAAAATTTGAGAGAATACATTTCATCATTTTCCATCTCAAATATAGTGAAGTTTTTAAATATATTCATTAGTTTGACTTAATCATTCTACAATGCATATAGATTATTAAAACACCACATTATATGATATTCTAATTGAATTAATATTAATAAAAGTGAAATAAATATAAAATTTAATTTCCACAGGAAGGAAAAATCCCTTGCAGTGTAGAGAACAACAAAATGCTTTGGAAAGCAACAAAATGAGTCCAGTTTTGCTTCTACCAAGTAACCTAGTGAGGTAGCCAATGCATGGTTGTTTTTAATAATACTATATACTACTCAACTTGCATAGTAAACATCGTTTGTTAATTCCTTCATAGTTTCATTAAGGTGTCAGCCACAGTTTATTATACAACTTTGAACATCAACAAAATGCTTAAGCATATGAGCTCTAAGAGAACCTATGAAAAAGATGTGCAAATAATACAACACAGATCAGTTAACTAATAATACATGAGAAGCAAGGAAAATGCATGTCCTGTTCAATTAGTTTCATACTCAGGGATTTATGAACCATAAGTAGAAAATAATGCAAAGTATAATACCTTTCTGTGGTCCTCAGTGAAGCATTCAAGTATGATTTTTTCCCCCTCAAGCTATTGTTTTACCACAAGGAACAATCTTTTCTAATTAGCGTTCATTACCATCCAAAAGTCAGTAACTGTCCATGGAGCTGGATTAGAGGAATTCTCTGATTCATTTCCAGAGAACATGATCAATGAACACAGGAATGGGAATTAGAGAATTCCTCCTTTTGACAAATAAAATATTAGTACATGTAACTCATCTGCCACAAGTTTGTTTTACCTAAACCCTTGACAGATAAAATGTTTATTGTCTGTAATAAAGTCTGCTTTAAAATTTTAATTTAATCATCTTCTAATTTGATTTTGGAAATATTTGGTTTTATTATATTTTTCTTAATTTCAGGTTATGTCATATTTTGTTCTCAATGTTTTTCAAAAATACTAATCATCCCTATGGAATGGAATTTATTATGTCTGGAATTAGAATAAACTATACCAAAAATTTGTAAACTTTTAACCCTCAAATAAAAAAATGGTTTCTGTAGCAAAATCATATTCACCAATTCAATTAATTCACAATCTGAAATTGTAAATATAAATTCACAGTCTTGATTTCAGTTATACTAAAGTATTTGATGTTTTATTTTGACAAACATTTTTCTTGTGAAAATTGAGATGTAAGTTATTGATTACCAATTTCAGTGGCTTAATTGTTCAATGAAATATACATTATGGAGCTGTCACTTACACCATTTTCTGTGAAACCATTCAGTAATGTGTTGCTTTGAAATGTTTTTAACATTTAGTCCTGTGCGCAAGGTTTTGTCATAAATCCAATTTTAGTCATGCAAATTTCTGCTATCTTGGCATTGATACTAATCAATACTGCCAACACTGAATAGTCTATATTAATGTAGATATTCCAAAAAAGTAGCAGGATAATCATGTATGGTGTTTTAAAAAACTGTTCCCACAATATTTCTTTCATAGATCTTATTTTACTCCAGTGATTTTATTAATTAAGCTTCATTCCCTTGACATAAAATGATGGTATATAATACAAAATTAGAAATACTCTGTTTGATTAGGATATCCAACATGAAATTAAAATTGTTTGCATAAAATGTCTTTAATAATAAGTATTAAGCTGTGCCATTTATATATGACTAACTGAGCATCATATGTAAGTTTCTTTAAAACTTACATGGCAAAATGGAAAGAGGAAGTCATTAGAATGCTGAGCTTCCTGAATTTCTCCAATAGCATATTATCTCTCTGATCTTCCAGGATGAAAGGAAAGTCATTTTCTTTTTAATTTTGTTCTCACTGTGTCCCATATGCATTGGTCTCCCTTGTCTCAGACACATTAGTTTCTGTGTGACACATATTTGTGAAGTATCAGTGTGGCACGCAAATCTCATGCTATAAAAACACTATTTTTTGTTATTGAAATTTGACATTCTCAACAGTTCTACAATTAGGAGAGAATAAAGAAGCAATGTTTATGTAAGTGTACCTAATTTTGTATCTGCCAAACATATGAAAGAACATTTCATCCATTGGCCATCTAGACAAAAATAATTGAAATTTATCCTGGAGATATGAGTTAGCTCCATATCTTAGGGGGTACATTTGACAGAAAACTTGGTTTGATTGAAAACTTTCTTTTGTTCTATACGCATCTTAAATCTATTCATGTGTCAATATCACCATTGCTCCCTTTCTTGTCCTAACATCATCTCCTATCTATACAACAAGAAATATCTCCTACTGTATCATGATGATATCTTGATTTCCCAATTTGTGCTCTCCAGAGAAGTCAGCAAAAATATGTTCAATTTTTGCAGATTGCTTTTGTATTACCTTGTCTAAAATACTTTAGAATTTTTAAGTTACTGTTGAGGTGAAATCTCAATTAATTCACTTTGTTTTTGAATTCCTGTATAATCTAGTACTTTGTAACGGATTCTACACTTCTTGCCTTGTCTTATGTACTAGTAGCATGGTCTTCCAAATACTCAAGGAGCTAACCTCCTTACCATCTCATTGGCCCTACAGTATAACATTCTTTTGCTTACCATATTTCTATGGTTCTTTTCTTGGAGAACTACATCTCTTTCTCCAGGTCTCAGGATATAACTAACATTACAATGATAAAGGTGATGTTAGGGCTGACAGATTAGCATCTTAGTAAGATCCTACATTATGATAGACACCTGAAACAGGACCTTAGACGTTAGATAAGCTAAAGTATAGTAAATTAGTATAATTTAAAGGCAGCATGGTGTGGTTCCACTATAAGCAAATCATCAATCTATATTGTTGAAACATTAAAATAACTAAAAGGAAATGACTCTCTGGAAATTACATTTTACATGATAGCTCATCCTCATGAATATATTCTGTTTACGTTAATATTTTTATAATTAGTATTTACATTATTTCTAAAATAATTTTTAAAAAATTAATTGCCAAATATTAATTTTAAAAATGCTTTTTCATATATAAAATACCACATCAAAATACAATTTCACTTTTTTGTTTTTAAAGAAAGAGGGACAATGAGAGAGAGAGAGAGAGAGAAACAATTTTTTTTTTTTTTTTTTTAGCTTTTCATGTGGCTTTCAGTACTCCAACACTTTGTTGTGTATGCTGTGTTGGGGTTTGAACCTGTGTCTTCATGCATGCCAGAGAAGCACTTTAACTGCTGAGCCACCACTCCAGGCCCATAATTTCACTTTTTTTCAGGTGAAAAATATTCCTTTGGATCATAGTAAATTTGACCCACCATTTTTGGTGAAGAATTTCTCCCAAATCATGTTATTTTTAACATTATTGATTAAATAATACAGGTAAATTATTTTCAATAGACTTATTTATTCCTAAAGATAACTATCTAAAAATTAAATAGATGGATGAAAGGACATAGTCATTTTTAAGTTGTCTTTAATGATAATATTAATTTGTATTGTAATGAATAAATAAACATGATTTTGAATCATTTAAATTCTAAACAATTCATGCTACAGAGTTGTTTGTAGAAGGTTAATCAAAAATGCAAAGGAAAAATAACATAGAATTACAATATTGTTTTAAGGAAATATTGTTAAATATCTTGATATTTTGTATCTCTTTTGAGTACATAGTGTCATGCATAAATGCGTGATGTCATGATTAATCTATGTAACGCTTCTCACAGTCATACATTATAAATTTCAGTAGATATGTTGTAATTAACTGAAATGCTAATTGAGAAAAGACTAACAGCTCACTAACTACCTCCAGGTTGAATTAACCTGCTAATTCCATGTCTCAGATCCTCTGGACTCAAAATATAACATTTATTACATGTAAACAAAAAATGTGCTCATTGTCAGGATACTTGAGTTCACAAATTTGAGAAAAAAATGAAGATATTTTATAGTTTACTTCATTTAATAAGAATTTGTTAATAAATAGCCCTGTTGAACTGCATAATACATAACTGAAATGTTATATGAAATAATTCCAGTATTATGAATTTTATTTTGCACTGAGATATAAAATCTCAAGGTATAGATAATCAATGACCCTGTAAATTCAAAGATTTACAATATCTTATTATAATAATGAGTTGGATGTTTTAAATACTTATGTCTCTTGGTATACAAGATTGTTCATTTATTCTAGATGATTTCTGCTACCAAACATAGGCATTAATATTCATTTAGCTTTTCTACTTAAAAGGTAGATTGATGAATGTTTCAAAGTGATTATTATTTAAGACTTTTCTTCTACCTCTGTGTGAATAGACTTTTGAGATTGAATGTCTAGTATTATAGTCAGTAATCTTTTCTGAGTTTTATTTAAATTGTAACATAGGGTAAAAAGAATATCTAAAACATATACACCTGTATAAATTAAGCTTTAATTCTTTGCATAAAATGATATTGTTAGATATTATTTTCACCAGACCTAGAAATTGATTGGAAGGTTGATTATAAAAATGTTTACATAGTTTGTATGACTGGTTGACTCTATAAGTGACGGTCATTATCCCAATTCCTGAGATTGCTACTCTTGTATGACCTCTTCATTTAGAGAAGTCAGATCATGTGACATGCTTCTAATGAGTGCCATGTAGCAGAGGGATCTGATTATATGTACACAATATGTGATTGCATTATATAAAATCATAGCATCCATCTTGCTGGAGTCAAACCTGGAAAATAAAGCACTCACCAGATGAAAGCCAGCCCAAACAAAGAAACAAATAAAAAAAATGAAGTCCTCAACACACTCAAGAACATAAATTCTGCCAAGAATCTGAATGAACTCACGGGCAGAACAGACCCAGGTGAGGGTAAACTTGAACCTGCAGCTTTGGCGAATACCTTAATTGTAGCCTTGCACAGGACTCAGTAAGGCTATTTTCAGACTCCTAATCCACAGAAACTGTAAAAAAATAAACACATGATGTTTTAGTAGGATGTTTTTGAATATCGATAGACACTCTTAGATTTTGCTTGTAAATATCCTTAAGGTCAAATAAAGTGATTACCCTTTATCCTTCACCACAGTAACTCATAAATTCCTTTAGCCGATTAGGCTGGAGATCATAGAAAATGTGTTAACTCAGTGTCAACAGAGAAAACTGATTTCATATACATTCTTTGCATGAAGAGTTGTGATGATACGTATTCCAAATGGCAGGTCAGTTTTTCAGATGAGCCTTGTAGACACTCTTTCTTTTTTACTTCTTTCCCCTCTTCTCCCCATCTTTCTTTCTTTCTTTATTATTTTTCTCTCTCTTTTGTTCCTTTGTCTCTCCAACTCTTCCCTTCCCTTTCCTTCCTTCCTTCCTTCCTTCCTTCGTTTCTGGTACTGGTGATTGAAATCAAGGATGTTTTACCATTGCAATCCTTATTGTTTCTATTTTTCCTTTTTTATTTGTTATTTATGAGACAGCAACTTGCTAAATTGCTGCAGGTCTCAATAAGTTGCTGAGAAGGGCTTCACACTTGCCATCCTCCTGCCTCAGCCTCCACAGTCACTGAAATTATAGGCCTGGGTCATTGTGACTAACAACACTTTTCATTTACTGTTATCCTGATTGAGTGGCATTGGGATTTTTTAAATTTGAAAAAGGTTAACAAATTATCTAGATGTGTTCATAAGAAACAATGGTTCTAAATAAATATTTCTGCATGTGCTTTTTATTAAAATTGTTTAAAAAGAGAAAAATCACACACATGAAAACAGATGAGAACACACTGGTAAATTTTCAGTTTTTATTGATTTACAAAAGTAAACTCTGATTATAGAAGCAGTAGGGGATCATTTTCCATATGCTGTTTGAAGTTTGATAACATGCCTATTTATCAAAAGGCATTTTCTCTTACTCCTTGATGAATGCTTCCTTTTTCTTATGTTGCTGAAATCTTAGATATTCAGATGTTACTCATAATTTGTGGTCTCAGTATCAGATCCCTCTCTTAAATGCACTGAAGAGGAGTCCTTTATGATTACATATTTAGGGAAGTAAGCCAATTGCAGAAATTCTCACAGTGCAGAAAGCAGCAAAAAAACAAAACAAAACAAAAAAAAAACATATAGACGTGGAAGCAGGTACCAAGCAAACGGCATCTACAAAGCACCCTGAACAAGGAGATTTACGTGTGAAGCTGAGGAATTCATAATGTCCCGAGAAAAACCGTATTTCCTCTTAATCCTCTTCTTTTAAAACATGTTGTTTTGCTTCCCAGAATTCCTTCTGCTCAGTTTATCTGAGAATCATATGTAAAAATAAAAGACATTCTTATTTTCTTCACATATAGTTGTGTATATGTTTTCTTATATATCCACTAAACATTTTCCTCCACTGAAGTTTATATGCAAATTCATCAGTATTTATAATAGTAGATTGAAAATTTCTATTTCCTTTCATTATAGATAATAAGAAGCTTTACTTTTTGAAAGAGACCTCTGGGTTCTGGAACAGTGGCTCAGCAGTTACAACACTTGCTTGGCATGTGCGAGGACACAGATTTGAACCCCAGCACCAGGTACACAATAGTGTCAGAGCAACAAAACCCACACGAAAAACCAAAATAAAATTGATTCTCTCTCTCTCTCTGTCACTTTCTCTTTAAAAAGATAAATAAATTCTGCCTTTTTTCCCCACACCACAACGTCTTGACTCTTTTATAGTTCCCCTCTAAAACAGATATAAATATCTTTATATATTTATAAATGATTGTGCATTTTCCAGAATTAAATGATTGCATAAGTATTATTTGACTACTTGAGGGAGTAAAGAGTAAGCTACAATGTTCATTTCCCTCCACCACAGATTCCTCCCTATAATCCCTCTCTCCTACTTCTTCAGTCCCCCACCCCCTAATATCTGCGATTCCCTTAGATTATGTGTTGTTTCAAATTTGGTGAGTTTAGTACGTGAGCTTATCCTTTTGCACAAGCCTGGGTTTTGCTGTAGCTTCCGTAAATGAACGAAAACATTTGACCCTTCAGTCTCTGGGTTTGGCTAATTTCGCTCAGAATAATTTCCTCCATTACCATCCATTCACATTCAAAGGTGGCCTTTAACATAAATCTATGCTCTTGGAACTTATTAAATATTCAATTAATATTTATTTAATTTTTTTTATTCTTCCTGATTGGAAATGGGCTATGCAGAAAGTAAGAGTTCATGCCAAGTCGCATCTGGCCACATCACATTGTAGCATGTAGGGGTAGGTCTTTTGGCAGATTTATTTTTAAAAACCCTGAGAACCACATCATTCTTTCCACCACGTACAGACTCTGGGAGAAGACAGTTTCATGAACATGAAACAGGAAGCGAGCTCCCACCCACTGACTCTGCTGGCACTCTCATCTTCAACTTCCCAGACATCAGACCTTTGAGAAATGGATTTTTATTTATAGCCACACAGCATATGGTCTTTGTTGGATCAGCATGAACGGGTTAAGATAATATATTTTAAAAAGATTTTTAATATTTGAGCATACTCTTATGGATACTTTAGAATACATTCAGATTTGTAGTTTAACAGTCAAATGGCCAAAAGAAGTTCTTAAAAAAATAAAATTGGTTTTCTATCCTCTAAGAATTTTTCTTTATTCACATGTCTGAAAATGAAAAGAAACATTGCATTTTCTAAAATCTAGGAGGATTTAAAACAGAATTAATAAATTTTCATTATTAACTTTTGGTTATAGTAATAAAGGCTATATAAGGAAATGAAAATAGGAAACTAATATCTAAAAAGAAATTTTTATGAAACATGAGAAGAATTACATTATACCCCAGTGTGTTTCTAAGAAACAAACAGTTCAGATTTTTGTTCTTTTTACCTGGAATGTAGAAGAGGATTCATTACTATCTATACTATAGGATTTCTTCATGTGTATTTTAAGTAATTAATCATATATTCTCATTATAAATGGAAACTATACTCATTATTGAAAATTTGAATATATATGGAAAGATTATTTACAGGAAAATTGAAATATTCAGTAAATTAACCATCTAAAAGTAAGCATTTTCATCATTGCTATATTTATTTTTATGTCATATAAATACATGATTTTATGTATTCGTTTTTTGTTTATTTTGCAGTGCTCGTAATTGAATCCATGGTAGGCAAGTGCTCTTCCACTGAGGTACATCTATATCCCTAGTACATATTTTTGATTGCTAGAAATACTATAGGATGAACATTATTTGTTATGTAGCATTATTATATACTGAAAATATTTCCTAATCTTTCAATTTATATATTAAATATACTTATGAACTATCTTCCAGTATTATTTATATGAAAATAATTCTGAAAGCTCTTTTTTGATTGAGGGAGTAACCTTCAAAAATAAAACACATTTTATGATGTCTAAGGACAAATGCACACACAAGGAAATTGAAATGATATAACATGACTACTTTTACAAGAAAAAACACACACTCATTGTTAACCGTGACACTTTATATTTTTCAAAAAATTAAAATTATCAACATATACAAAACTGTACGTTGTGTCACCAAGTTCTTGTGGCTTCAAATTTTTCTGATCACATAAATCCTTACTCAGTTTGTATCTCATTTTATAAAGAAAAAAAATGCAAAAGACTATTTCCCTTTACTAACTCCTTTTCAGGATACTGTACTTCTGATCAATTACTTCAAATTGAAGCATTATTTTAAGCCACTTTCTACTTAATATTTTGATATATACTAATTTTCTTTATTCAGTAATATACTGTTCTGATTTTCCTAAGACTGAAGAAATTCCAGAGATGTGGGAATTACAGCATTAAAATTAAGAGAGTTTTGCACAAAATGGGGCAATTGATCAATCTATTCCTAAGTGAGTTCTCTTTCTTTCTCAATGCTTTCTGGCAGGAAACTCTCCTGAAATTTCCAATTTCCTCTTTTCCCTGGTCTGTTTACTCTTTCCCATGGTCTTATGCAATTGAATTAAACCACAGCTATAGGTGGAAGTAATGTGGGAGACATGCAGGCCTGGTCCTTTGAAATGTCCCTCCCATGCTCCTTTAGACTCTGCTTGCTTTTGGGTGACTGGGATAAGGAAAGCAACAGCAAACATGCAAGTCTCATGCTGAGTATCCCCTTGACTATGGTTCCTGAATGAATGTGTGCAGCAGAATCTTCCGACTGTCCTTCCTGTGATCTTCCTCCTCCTCCTCCTCCTCCTCCTCCTCCTCTTCTTCTTCTTCTTTTTCTTCTTCTTCTTCTTCTTCTTCTTCTTCTTCTTCTTCTTCTTCTTCTTCTTCTTCTTCTTCTTCTTCTTCTTCTTCTTCTTCTTCTTCTTCTTCTTCTTCTTCTTCTTCTTCTTCTTCCTTAAGAGAGAGAGAGACAGTGATGGGGGGAGAGAGAGAGAGAGAGAGAGAGCATCATTTTTTTGGAACTTAGTTTTTCCTGTGGCTTTTATTTTTGCAACACTTTGTTGTGTACATGTGCTGGTGTCCAAATCTGCATCCTTGCACATGTCAGGCAAGTGTTGTAACCCCTGAGCCACCGCTCCAACCCCTACGATGTGCTTTTAATGTACAAAATTAAACTTCTCCTGTGTTTCAACTGTTATGAATTAAGTCATTATGTAGCGATAACAGGCACAATCTAGTATTTCAATATTTACGTATTTCCTCAATTACAAAGATTGTCACTAATTATTTTTTATGAGGTTTACATACAAGGATGCATGATATGAGATGGCCATAGCAATTTTTAGAGTTATAAATGAAACCAAAACATCAAGTAGATAGAAAAAGTAGTAGATAGAATTGAAATGAAACACGTTAATAGTGATAGGTAGGCAGGTAGGCCAAAATGTCAAGGTTAAAAGTTGTTATTCTTTATACATTAGAAAAGAATATCATAGTGGAATTTTATTTTTAGTAATAAGAATGAGTGATTTAATAGTCAAAAGTCATTGGCATCACAGTTATATATATTTATTTTTAGTAAAATTCTTCACAATTCTAACTGTACATTCTACAAATTGGTCATAAAAACAGATATAAAGTGCAGTTATTCAAAAAACATAGAATACCATAGTAATTGTTGAAAATAAAATAAAACGAATTCTCAAAACCTCCCAAAAAAAGCCACTACCTAGTATAACTATGAAAAGTTAAGATTTTGGGGGAAAAGGCCAAAAAACAAATCCAAACAAAAGAATGGAAGCAAAACATATTTTAAAGCAAAATTATGTAGGGTGAATAGGGAAGTTCATTTTCTCACTACTTGGGAAAAAGTGCTGGGGAGTGATATAGGCTAGATTATGTTGTTAAATTATGTGAATGTATGCATATGTAACAACAGGTCCCATTAATATGTACAGCTATGATGCAACAATTAAAATGTGGAAAGGGATCATGGGGACTGCAGACTATCCTGTCCCTTTTGACTCTGAATTTGACTCAATTCCAACCAACACAACATGGAGAAGAGGGAGCCCCCCACTTACTCTGGAACTCACCAGGGCACTACTGCAGATGCTTGGGGACTTGGAAATCTACAAACTTTGTAAGATGAAAAGATTTCTACTGAACCCAGCAGTTCTCTAGTATAAATGACAGCTAATGATGCAAGGGCCAGCACTTTAGCTGAGTATCAGCATTAAGGGGGGATATGGAAGACACTGATTTATAAGAAATTCAGACTTCTGTCACAGTGAATCCTGAATTCAGACAGAAGCCCAGCACCACACAGGAACAACTCAGAATGGCTTACAAAGCCTGAGGGCATTATGTTTTCAGGAGGAGAAGACCACTTTGATCTTGGTTGGGCAGGCGAGAGTGAGCAAGGAGAGCTTTCATTATCCTCCTTGAGATGCTGCAGCTACTAGGGTGCTCCCAAATGAGTGGGAAATTGTCAGGACCTGAGGCTGCCCAGCCCATTATTTTCTGCCATAAGGGAAGGTGACAAGGATCCTGTTCAACTTCTTTTCCCTTCCCCCATTTGGGTGTCCCTCAAGCCCAAATCAAAACCAGATTCTACACAATCCTTCCAAGACCTTGCCAGCATTGGCATTCAGCCTTTGAACTCAGAAAAACAGACCAGACATCAATCAGCCCAGAGAGATTCAGGCTGGAGGAGCATGGGTGATTCAAACTTAGCCTAGTCCCACTCCCTAAATTGGAGGGTCCACATGACTGCCTGAGGCGGGTCCAGAACATTCAAGAGAGCAAAGGGTCAGGGTCCAGGAGGTCTGGAGTAATTGTATATACATTCAGCAGAGGGAGAGCTGCTCTGCAATCTCATCCTTGCACCTGGAATCTGGAAGCCCTTCGGAGGTCAGCAAGGGACAGCCCCTTGGAGCCGGAATTAACCTGAATTCTTTCTGGTAGTAGCAGCCCAGAAAACTTCAGGTGACTGAGCTCTAAACTCTCATCCCAGCAACTTGCCTCCCACTATTGGAATTCTGTAAAGCCTCCACTTTGTGATCAAAGTGAGTCTGGCTGTGGGTTTCTACTAACAATTCTCAATTGGACACTACTCATATGCCCTTTCAAAAAGGAAAAAAATTTGACGCATTTTCAGCTTTTTCTTCCTTCTTATCTTCCCTTCTGTATTTTCTTCCTTTTTCTCTTTTTTAAGAATATTTTTTCATTCTTTTTTTCTTTAGATATATATCACATCTTTTTCTTCTTTTTTTCTTGTCTTCAATTTTTTTCTCTTTTAATTGTAGATACTTTTCCTTACAAAGGTGATTGCTAAACCTACAATTCCTCTCATAGACAGTAATTATTAATGTAATAGTTATAGAAGGATAAAAGTAAGTAGTATAATGCGTTGTATAGTATTCAGTTGATGTTAATTTTGATTGTGCTTCCTTATCTAAGGAGGTATTGGATACTGTAAAGGTCAAAATTTGTTCACATGTTAGGGAACCTACTACGGAACTCAATTATTCTCACAGATCCCAACCCAGATGAAGAAAGGGACAAAAATTCCCAGCCTAGCAATAAGATCACAAAGGGGTTCAACCAGTGTGGAGTCTCAGAATCCACTCTTCAGGCACCAATCCATTTACACATCCAATAAACAGTAGAATGAACACCTCAATACTACACAAAAGTATACAAATAAAGAGAAATAGAATTTACTTCAAGGTGCTAGAAGAATTTCTTCATAAAAGAGGTATCACATTAGAAAAGCTTTGCCTAAAACCCACAACTCCCAAATCAAAAGCTAAATAGAAGAATTTAATAACATATTAATTCCTGTAGAAAATAGAAAATCAGCCCTTGAAAGAACTTCCAATAATGAGGATAGGCTGAATAAGCTTGAATTAACAGATGACAGAAAAGAAAACAAACTCACACAACATGAATAGAATTTTCAGAATGTTTGGGATGAAATCAGAAGAAACAATCTAAGAGTAATTGGGATACAGGAAGAAATTGAAACACAAATGAATGTTATAAAGAATATTATTAGGCCTGGATTGGTGGCTCAGCAGTTTTGGGGCTTGCTTTGCAGTTGCAGGGACTTGGGTTCAAACTCCAGCACCACATCTACAATAAAGTTTCAGAACAATGAAATCCAAATTTAAAAAACTAAATAAAAATTGATTATTTTCTCTCTCTCTCTCTCTTTCTCTCTCTCTCTCTTTAAAAAAAGAGAATATTCTCAATGAAATACTTAAAGAAAAATTTTCCTATACTAAAATAAAGTCAGATATGCTCATCAAGGAAGCCAAAGGACACACAATAGGCCATAGTCCAAATAAAAGGAGAAGCTCACATAGACATATCATATTCAAAATGTACAACAGGGAAATCAAGGAAAAAACATTAAATTCAAGAGAGAAAAGACAAATAACATTCAGAGGCAATAAGAATCAGCTGTCTGACTTTTTTGCTCAGACCCTAGAAGCATGAATATCCTGGAGGGATATATTTAAATCTCTGAATGACTACCATGCAACTAAGAATACTATACCCAGCAAAATTCAACTTCAAATTCAAAGAGGAAATAAGAACATTTCATAAGATCAAACAACATTCATGAACAAAAAAAAAAGATTACAAAGAATTCTCAAATATAACTCTACAAAGATGAACAAGCAACCTTCAAAACCCACAGAGGAAATAAAATAATTTACACAGTATAAAAAGACAAACAAAACAGCACAGTTCTAACTAATAAAATATGATGACTATGAGCCACAACCACATAACTATTCCAACACTGAATGTCAATGATTTCAAAGCCCAATCAAAAGACACAAATTAGCAGACTGGATCAAAACAAGAACCAAATAACATGCTGCTTACAGGAGACACATCTTACAGGTAATGTCATCCACAGATTGAGGGTGAAAGGATGGAAAAAAATGTTTACCAGTTTTATGGACTAAGAAAGCAAGCTGGTTTTGCAATCCTTATATATGACAAAGCAGATTTCAACCATAAACTAATGTGAAGAGACAAAGAAGACCACTTCATTGTAGTAAATGCATCAAAACAACAGGCAGATATATCCATGGTGAATATATATTCTGCAAAGACCAACACGCCCAAGTATGTGGAAAATTACTTGATATAAAGCCACTCATAAACCTCAACATGATAATAATTGGAGATTTTAATACAACTCTCTACCAATAGATAGATAGTCAAAGCAAAGAAACAAAAAAGAGATTTCCACCCTAAATAACTCCATAAATCAAATGGACTTAATGGGCATTTATAGAATATTCCACCCCAAATTGGCTGAGTTTATCATTTTTTCAGCAGCACATGAATCCTTCTCCAAAATAGATTATATTCTGTTTCACCAAAGGAAGTCTCAACAAATATAAAAAAGTAGATATTATTCCTTTTATTGTATCAGACCATAACTCCACAACCCTACCAATTAATAGCAAAAAATAAAACAGAAAACTCACATATACGTGGAGATTGAATAATACCTATTAAATGAAGAATGTATCCAAGAAGACAGGAGAGCAGAAATCAAAAAATTCATGGACAAATAAAAGTGAAGATACAACATATTAAAACCTTTGGGACAGCATGAAAGCATTCTAAAGGGGAAATGTATAGCACTGAATGTGTACATTAACAATTAGGAGAGATTTCAAACAAAAAAGCTTAATTTCCATCTCAATTCCCTACAAAAGGAAAACAATCTAATCAAAAAGTCAGCAGAAGACCGGAAATAATCAAGATCAGAGCTGAAATCAATGAAATTGAAAACAACAACAACAAAAATCAATAAAAAGAATCAACAAAATAAAAAATTGGTTCTTTTAAAAAATAAATGAAATTGACAGACTCCTAGACAATCTCACTAAAAAAGGTAGATATTTATAAATATAAACAAAATCACCAATGAAAAGGGAATGATCACCACTGATCCCATGGCAATCCTATGCATTATCAAAACATATTTTGAAAAAATAATACTCCTCTAAAGTAGATAATCTGGAAGACATGGACAAATTTCTGGACACATACAACATCCCCAAATTGACACAAGATGACATTGAAATCTTAAACAGCCCAATATCAGGCACTAAAATCCATATTCCAACTAAATGTTTTCAAAAATGAAAATCAAAGTTCTTAACAGATTCACTCCTGAACTTTACCACATCTGTGAGGAGGAGCTAAAACCTCTCTTTATTAAACTATTACAAGAAATTGAAAAGGTGGAAACTTTCCCAAACACTTTTTATGAGGCAACTATATTTTTAATACCAAAACCCAACAAAGACACCTCAGAAAAAGAAAACTATAGACCAATATCCCTGAAGAACATCAAGGCAAAAATTCTTAACACATTTCTAACAAACCACATTCAAGAACAAATCAATAAATAATTTGTCATGATCAATTGGTTTCATTCAGGGATGTAAGGCTGATTCAACATATGCAAATCAACAAATGTGATTCATCACCTAAACAGAATTAAGGACAAAAACCATATGATCATCTCAATAAATGCAAAAAAGGCCTTTCATAAAATCCAGCACCCATTTATGCTCAAAACTCTGGATAATATAGGGATCAAAGGAGCTTAACCATGTACAAATCATATATGACAAACCCTCAGCTACCATAATCCTAAATGGAGAAAAGCTGAAAGAATTTCCAATAAACTTGGGAACAAGACAAGGCTGCACACTGTCACCACTTTTAGTCAACATAGTCCTTGAGACCCTAACCGGAGCAATCAGACAAGAGAAGGAAAATGGATGACAATGGACACAATCATACAGAGTGAAGTTAGCGAAACCCAGAGAGTCAGGGTTGAAAGCTCTCCCTCATTTCTGGAGTCTAGGTTTGGGTGAAAATTTGTGAAACTCATGTGTTAGACTCAGCAAAAGTGTAGCAACACATATTGTTAGGGAACCATAGATATATAAAGGTGGAGGGGACTAGAGGCAGAGGGTAGCTGAGAGGGAAGGAGGATAGGGAAGGATCTAAGCAGATATTCATTAATGTAGCATGCTCTTCTCCCCCCCAGAAGCGAAACAATACTTATGATGTCATTTATTTATGGAAAATTCACATTCTAAGCATTTGTATAAGTTGTAGGAGTGAAACAGAAAAATCAAGAGTTTGGGATGTATGCAATGTGGGTGTTACTCTGGTTTAGGATAAAATGCATATCATATTGTTACTTTATACCCATTTGTGATTGTATAATAACTCACCTCCTTAAATATTAAAAAATGAAGAATATAATTGTTTAAAATTAAAGTTGTCTATTGTAAATAATAATGTTTTAAGTGTATTGGTAAGTTTTTACACTTCAGTTTATATGTTGCTAGCAAAAATGGATATATTTTTCTTTTATAAATTTGTTGACTTTTTATTTTCTCTATTTTTTTATTGAGGTTTAGTTGATGAATACAAAATTGTGTTTAAAATAGCCAAATTAATTAAAATATATATCATCTTAATTCAATATTTTTGTGTTAAGTATATTTAAGATATATCTTCTTTACAAATTTCAAATACACAAGACAATATTACTAACTCACAGTGTTGTTTATTTAAGCTGTGTGACGTATCCATTTTACATAGCTGAAACTTTGTGTCCATTGTTTGATATTTTCCCCATTTCTGCCATAATCAGACCCCAGTAAATTGGTGAATTCATACAGTATCTATGTTCCTGTGCCTGAATTATTTCACATTGCATAATGTCCTATATTTGCATTCATGTGTTTGCAAATGGCAGGATTTCTTTATAATGCTAAATAACATTTCTTTACATATATATGTGTGTGTGTGTGTGTGTGTGTATATATATATATATATATATATATATGATTTAATCCCATTATTTATCTATTTGTCCATCCATTTCCACACACTGAATATTTTTCTATATTCTGGCTGTTGTGAATGGTATTGTACCTATTAGCCATTTGTATATCTTCTTTAGAGAAAATGTCTATTTAGATCCATTGTCCATTTCTTAATTGTTTTTTCTATTTTCTTACTATTGTGAGCATCATGTGAGGTCGTTTAGTAGGTTATATATTAACTTTTTGTGGATGTGCAATTTGTGAATATTTTCTCCAATTCTATAAGTTTATCCTCACACTGTTGATTGTTTCCCTGACTCTTCAGAATCCTTTATTTTAGTGTAATCTCATTTGTCTATTTTTGATTTCATTGCCTGTCCTTTTGGAATTATATCCATGAAAATCTTTCCCTGACTAATGCCAAGGCAATTTATCTATAATTTCTTGTAGGAGTTTTACAGTTTCAGGTCTTATATTTAGATCCTTAAGTTCATTTTAGGTTGATTACATAAATGGTGTAAAATTGGGTCCAGTTTTCTTCTTCAGGTATGTATCCTATTTTCACATAATATATTGAAGAGACAACCTTTTCCATTTTGTGTTCTTGTCTGTTTTGTGAAAGACTACTTGACTATAAGGACATTAACTAGTATCTGGGCTCTCTATGAACTGATAGTCTATAGGTTTGATTTTATGCTAGTGCCATGTTATTTTGATTACTATAAGTTGTAATGCATTTTGAAATTAGGTAATTGACATGCTTCTGGTTTTGTTTTTTCTTTTTTTGTTTTTTGTTTTTTTCTCAGTATCACTTCAACGAACTGGAGTATCTTATGGTTCCATGAGAATTCTTAGGTTTTTTTGAATATTATGGACATTTCAATAATATTTTTACTTTCACTACCTGAAAAAGGAATTCAATATATTTGTTTATTCTTCATTTCCTTTAAAAAATGTCTTAAACATTCTAAAGTTTGTTCAATTATTTAATTAACCAAACATTTTCTGGGTCTTCAATAGTATCATGATTCTAAGAAGTTTTTAATTCAGTGGTTTTTTTAATGATGTGAATAGATACAGGTACAACTCTGTAATATTTTTAGAGTACAGTATTTGCTGTTATGGAGTAATGAATTCAAGCAGCCTAGGGTTCAGTGGTTTTAGAAATGTTTTCAATTTCATTTTTCAAATCCCTCATCCCTATTGTGATGCCCTTTTCCAGGATAGCTCATCATCAAATCTTTAACAGTCTGTGTAAATAAGTAATGAAGAAAAGATTATTTGAAAAACAAGTAAAATCCCCACAATTTTGATATTTGGAAAATAGATGTTTGAATAGTTTTCCTTGATTGAATATCAATGTGATAATAACAAAATGAAATCAAATGAAAAATACACTATAGCAGAATGAGTGGTGTATGGGGAGAATCATTGTCAGGAAAATACAAAAACAAGTTTCTGAAGAAAAGCTGAGACACAAGGTAAAAGTATTATGAAAGATCCACTTTGAATTTGCAATGAAATACAAAATTATACTGCTTCTGGAAAACTAAAATAGTGTAACATGAGAAGTAAGTGAGTGGAAATCCTAAGACATCAACCTGAGAGAATGGTTGTAAAGAGAAAAGAACTTTCTTAATTAGTAATGAATAAATGGAACAAAACTGAAATAATGATATAATTCTCATTTAAGTCCAAAAACTATTAAATGGAAAACAAGAAAAGGAAATTAAAATTTTATAAGGTAAACAATTTCTTTAAATAAAAAAGGAAAAGGAAATTAATCAATGAAAATACAAATAAAGTACTTCAATAAATGCATAAAATAGACAAAAACATTAAATAAATAAAAATGTTTAAAAAAGAACAAAAATATCTTTATGTAATGACTTGAACTTCTGGATCAAAAGCACTCTTCTTATTCTTGGAAAAATTATTGCAAATTTAATGACGTCTAGCAAGATACTTGAATGTTGAACATTTGAGAAATAATCTCACATAATCACTCAAATAGGTAAAGAGCATTAACAAGCAAACAAACAAATGAAAATAATGAAATTACAATTAGCTTTCCTTTTTCAATGAAATACTAAGTGCCGGCCAGCAATATCCACAAAAGTTGAATAGATTTGAAAAAGAGAGATAGTTTCATGAAAAAGAGATAGTTTCATGTATGTATTTAGCTGTTGCGACTATCTAATCTCTTGCGACTGTTTAATCTCTTCCTCAGATGTGACATTATTGGTCTTCTTGCAATTTAAACAAGTTGAGAGTCTTCCTGCCTCACGAATTTTGCACTTTTTTACTCCTTGGCGGATCACTCAACCTACAAATTACAGGAGTTTCTTTTGGATCAACCTTTCAGATCTCAGCTCACACATCACCTATTGGAGAAGGTTTTAGTTTATATTAAACAAATGAACACCCCCCTCACACTCACCATACTTTAGGTTTGCTTTATTTTTCTTCTTAGAACAGATTGATAAATAATATTTTGTTTAATATGATATTTATCTTCTTCCACAAAACACAAAATTTGAATGTTCGTAGTTATTTCATCAATATTGTCAACAGTACCTGGGAAATAACAGGAGTCAATAAAATTTTGCTGAATACGTGAATGAACAGGAAATATGCGGACAGGGGAATCAATCAAATGAAATTAAATACAGTCAGTATAATCCAAATGTATATATTATAATTTTGTATTACATTAAAATAAGTAGATGAATTGAAATCATGCTAAAGTCCCTTTTGTAAAACATAAATAAAATCATGAATTTAACCACAGAACCACAGAACTATTAATATAACAATATCACAGGTAGAGTCTGGCCAATAAAATTAACTTGGAAAAAAAAGAATAAGCTCCTTCAGAAATACAAATATTTGAAAGTGACTCAATAAAAATAAATAAATAAATACATAAATAAATGTGAAACAAAAATATACAAAGGATATTAGCCATGAAAAGAAAATAATAAGCAATTTAAAGTCCTCTCTCAGTAGATATTAACTTAAAGTCTTCTTTCAGGCAACTCACAGGCAAGATCAAATATTGATGGAAGAGATCAATTTTACACAAAATTGTAAGTGATGAACACAGAAAAGGAAGATCCTTAAACTTATGAAAAAGGATGGTAATAAGAAATCTATATGTATAGTGAACTAAATGCTACAAAAGAAATATTTTTGTTTTGGACAAAACAATTTCAAAGATGTCTATGAGCCAACATATCTATGCAACATGTAACTAGAAGAAAACAAGGTGTAAAATTTGAAAAGAAAGGACAAAAATACCACATACAATGTAGGAGTGGTTATGAAAAAAGCCAAAAATGATCTAAGGCATGTTACTAGTTTATTTTATTCAATTTCTCTATATTTTATTGCCTTTTAAGACTTCCAGTCAAATATCGAGTAAAATGATGGTAGTGTTTAGGTATAGTATTTTCCTTAGACTTTATTTAAGATCTTTTATCAGACAATGAAGTACATTTATTTTTTAGCATGGTGTTTTTGTTTGTTTTTAATGAATGGGTGTTGGATTTCATCAATAAAGTTGACAAAACAATTCAGTGATGACACTGTTAAAAGTGTTTTTTGGAGAAATTGTGATCCACCTGTCCCTTAAACATATACCAACATTTTCACAGAAGAGTCATCCTTTATTTCCCTCCTCCTCCAAAACCTGAAAAGCTGGCACACCTGTCAAAAGTAAGTTTAAAGAAATGCAATTTTGCTATACAATGTAATATTTAAATGTCCAAAAAGCTACAGTTACAAATGCGAAAATGGAGCAACTAAAGACATAATATGCAAAATAAGTCACTAGATAATATGTACACTATTATTCCATTTTTGTAATTTTTAAAGGTAGTGATATAAAACAAGTAGTAAAATTATAATGAGATACAAAAAAATTAGAAAGTGAGTGTGATGGTTATCACCTTTAAGATGGTCTTGGAGATAACGCCCAGAGGTCAGGGTGCAACGGGGTCTTGACACGTACTAATTAGCTCCGAAAAGGGGAATACAAATGCTAATACTATATTTTTTAATTCTTCTTATTAATTTTCTGCTTTTAAAATTAGTGGTAAAATGCAATATATCTCTACAAACACTTTAAAATAAATGTATGAATAGAGAGCTGACAAAACCATTGAAAATTTTAATTCCATCAGAAAAAATAACAGCAAATTCTGTAGAAAATAAGATTTTAAAGTAAACTCATCTTCACTAAAATAATGCACAATTGTCTGAAAATTTTTTTGCCAATTTTCATCATATAATATTTTTTACTTGCTTTTTCCAGTATTGTATACTAATTTTAGGTTCCATTTTTATTTTAGGTTCCATTTTTATTTTAGGTTTCTCTTTTATTCAATAAAGTATTCTGTGCCCATAGCATATTGCCTGATAAATAGTGTTTGATGTATATTTGTTAATTAACAAACGAATTAGTGCATGAAAAATAGTAAAATTCACACAAAGACCTTAACATCACCAATTCTCTCTCCTTCCCATTATTTGGGGCTACTTAATTTATCTTTAATCAAGGGAGAATTTGATTAGAAAAAAAAAACAAAAACAAGTGCTAGCGGACCCTGTCAACACAAAATGAGCCACAATAGCAAAAATAAAATATATTACAGGAATTAACTAGACAGTGTGAGCTTACTTATTTGGCTGACTTTTTGCAGCTGCATTTCATAGTTCTCTCTGAATTATAGCCCAATTTGAGGCAGACATTAGCTTTCTGCAATGTCTGCAAAAATGTCTTTCTGTCATAAAACATTAAAACATCCCACATTTTCCTGGGGGAAATATTATTTCTCAATTTGTTATTGCAATAAGAAAGACCATAGCTGTGAGTGATAATCTCAGAATGGGGAATAAAATTACTGCTACTTTTTTCATATAATGATAAATGTCTTGCTAGTAGAGTGGTTTTATCCCTTTTGAACAGAAGCATCAACTTATTTCTCTGCTTATCTTTGTTGGAAATATTTAAATGGCCTCTGCACATATACTGTAATTTTATTTTAGAGCCTTAGCAAAGAACTCAGAGCTTTATTTAGTTCTGGCAATGATTTAACAGCAATGATGCAATTTCAGAAAGGTTGTCCCATAATGCATTCTTTAGTTCTGCATTAAAGATTCTTCATTCTTTCTCATTAATTCGGTAAAAAAGAAACCACTGCTTAGTAGACTTCCCACCTTCCTCTCCTCCTTAACAGCAAATTAATTTGGTGCTGTGGCAGTGAGCTGCCCGAAAATTGAAAAGTGCTTAACGTCGATATTATATAGGAATAAAAAGTCAGATGTAAATTAACCTGACCATATTATGCTAATTATGCACTTCCGGGTTATACTAAGAAGTTTGGATTACCTGTTTAAATATCACCAAGCACTGTTTTCAAATTACATCTCTTCAGGGAAGTCTTGCTGAATTATAAAGTGAAAATAGGGATATGACCATAGATTTTAGCTTTGGGTACTAAGCGTCAACCAGGTTGAGCTCACATCAGAAGATAAATAATGGGATTCTAGTGAATCGGTATTGGAGGATCCTACTTCCCGTTAGTCACTGCTTGAATTGATACAATATGTGAATTTTAAAACATTTATTGAGGGAACAACCAAGGAGGATATGATCATGTCTGATTCTCTCCCAAATGTTTGACTCTTTGTAGGGAAGGCTGTAAATAAAGACTGAGAGTGTCACTTTTATCAAAAGCATTCTAAGACTCTAGGCACTGATAGGATGTTTGAGAATAGAAGAAATGTTTGAAAGACTGTCACTGACAACTTGGCATCTTAGATTTCTTTATTCTTGGCCCACTCGAGACAAAGTTTCCCCAACTACATTGTGTTCATTTGAAAACAAAAATAAGGCCAGGGGACAATAAAAGGAAAACTTTACCCTGAGAGCTTCTCAGCCCACCAACTTAAGTCCTCAGAAGAAATAGTTAATGGGGTGGAGCAGTATATGTGTGGTTAGAGGTAAGACCTTGCATAAATACAAATGGGAGTAATTGATTAATATAGGCTGCTATGACCTGATGAAGGTCTGTTTCATTTATACATAATGCATGAAAATATTTACATTCAAATGTTGTAAATTAAACTCAGGTTACTTTCATTAAAACTTTTCAATAATTAATTTTATTTATTTTTCCCTATAATTTAACAATACTGTTTCTCTGTAAATGATACAAATTAATAAAATAAATCAAAAGTTTATGATTTGTAAACATTAAACAAAATACCCTCATTGCTCCCATTTTATTTTAGTTACACATTCTTGAAAATTCTAAAATATTTCAAACATCCAGAGAATGACAGAATAATTAAAATTATGCACTCCCTGCTGCAATTTTACAAAATTTTATTTATTTATTTACTGACCTAGTACATGTACTTTTAAAACAATATAAAATGTAGAGATTCAACTAAAACATGGTAAGCTTTTTCTCCATCTTTTCTCTCCAGAGTCAACTATTACTTAAATGTTAGTAAACTTCTTCATGGTCTATCATTTAGTATTATCCACTATTGTCTTTCTCTTAATATTATCCACATTCCACTGTTTCCATAAATAACATATAGTGTGAGCACATGTCTTGGTGATATATACCTCGAACTTCCTGGTTTTTGATGTGAGGGCATTTCCTGTCTGTAGAGAACCATGGATTTCAGCCATAGAAGCCTAGAAGGACTGAGGAGTTGAATACTCCAATAGCAAACTTAATCAAATGAGAAATGAGATTTGGTGGGAAATAGAGGTTTACTCACTCCCCTGGCAATTCTCAGTTGTAGTCCGCACAGCCCTGAGTTCCTAGAGGAAATGAGAACATTGCTTATAACCATAGCACATTCATTTCATTGACTTCATATTGGTTTTATTCCCTGTTTCCTTTCCCCTTCTCCATTCTATTCTTCTTGTACTTATCTTCCAAACACACTACTTTTCACAAATCCCTGATTGTATGTCTTTGGAGTACGCCGCACTAAGACAGTGGGTCTAAAATGTGATTTGTATACTTATATCTGGTGTTATTTCTAGTTATTTCTGAAGTGTCAGGCACATCAGAGAAGTCACAGGGAATCATTGACATTCTGCCGCAGGTTATGCCAGCGTACGACTCTGTGCTTTTCCTGATGTAGCATTCACATTTCCTACCTGAATTATGCTTATTTATTTATTTATTTTATATGATTTATTTTTAAAAGCTTTATTGAGATATAATTCATGTGCCATAAATTCACACATTTATAATATATAACACAATGGTTTATGGTAAAATAAACTTTGTTTTTTGGTCACTAATCTTGAAAATTGCAAAATATATATAACACAAAATTTTCCCTTTAATCACTATTTTTTTCTGATTTAAATGATTCTGTATTATTTGACTTCTCGGAGTGCAAAGAATTGTTGAATGTCTCCCTAGATCCCTCCCTGTCTTCTCTCCCTTTCCCATTCAATCTCTGCCTCTTTCCTCTCTCCTCCCATACCCCACAAGTCTATGGTTCCCCCAAGACTAAGTGTTGCTATGCCCTTGGCAGGTCAAATACATGAGACTGGCTACCTTTATACTCAATCCTGGATTTAGCTCTAGCCTACACAAATGAGGGAAAACATTTGACCCTTGACTCTCTAGGTTTGGCTAACTTCACTCAGCATGATTTTTTCCATTGGCTTCCTTTTACCTTCAGAGGCTGCAATATCATTGTTTCTAAAAGCCAAGCAGAACTCCATTGTGTATATGTGTGTGTGTGTGTGTGTGTGTGTGTGCGTGTGCGCGCGTGTGTTTATACTGGACCCATTCATCCAGTGAGGATCACAACTGGTTTGATTCCATCATTTAGCTATTGTAAATTGAGCTGCTGTGAACATAGACTTTGCTGTGTTGCTGTAACATGCTTATTCTAACTCATCTAGGAAAATACTCAGAATAGTGATAAGTTGATTCATATGGTAGATCCAACCCTAGTTTTTTGAGGCATCTCCACACTACTTTCCAGAACAGCTGTACCAGTCTGCAGTACCACCAACAGTGTGCTAGTGTTGCTATCTCCCCACAATCTGACTTACACTTTAAAGGCCATGGCCACCTCTCACTCATGTCACTTTCTCATTGCTACTGTTCCATCTCTAGCCTGGAATGCCCGTTATCACTGCTTTTGTAGTAGTTCCCCTTCATTAAGACCCTAATTAAAATTTAACTCCTACTAAAACTTTCCCCAATACACTACTCTTGAAGCTGAATTACCACCTTCTCAAACTTTCCATTATACTTTGACAATTGTTAGGACTGTTCACAATGTTTTTTTAAAATTTTTTTTAAAGAGAGAAGGACAGTGAGAGAAAGAGACAGAATCAATTTTTATTCAGTTTTTCACATGGCTTTCCTTGCTCTGATACTTAGTTCTGTACGAGGGTGCTGGGGTTTGAACCCGTGAACTTGTGCATGCCAGGCAAACACCGTATTTGCCGAGCCACTGCTCCAGCTCCTATTCACAATGTTTTTTTTAAATATACTGTCATTCAGTTCATGTTTTGCTTTCCTTAGTAGTGTAAATTGTATTTTGGTGGTACTATTCTATATAATTATTGTATTCATTTAATAATAGTTGCATAATAATAATTAACAATCTAATAAACCAGGTAACATAAGTAATTATAATTTCTATCTTTGAAAACTAATAATGTAAATTAGATTTAGCCAGAAAATACATTTGATAAGGCTTTAGAATCCAATATTGACACTGTTGTTAATTATTCTGAAAAAAGTATATATTAAAATGCAAATCATATTGTCTGCACAACGGGTACATAGAGTAGATTGTAAAATTATTCAGAATCTGTGGGTCATTACCAATGTCCATACCCTTATTTTTGTTTTCTCAGGTGTAAGGTATACTTTTCCATGCCTACATTTTGAGCTCAATTATAATTTGCTATTAAAAAAAGACATATATATATAAAAATAACAAGGAATGAGTTAGGAATCAAGGACAAATATGACTCCCATGACTCTGGTTTTTTTTTTTTTTTTGTGTGTGTGTGTGTGTGTGTGTGTGTGCGTGCAAGCGCATGCGCGCGTGTGCACGTGCTTTTGCTATTACCACTGGAATAGCTGACCTGAACTAGTTGACATCCCTTCAGTCTCAGCCCAAGAATGAGAGAGATGAAGAATTCTGAGATCATCTCAACCTGAATCCCAGAAAGATAAAGCCCAGCTGAGAGTTGACTTCATCTCTAGTGGATACTCTACTTGATTCTATCATGTGATACAGTGAGTATGAAAATAGCAGGATAAAAGAATAAGTTACTAATAAATGTTGCCTTCCCCAATTTTATTATATTTACCAGTTTTGCCTGATAAATTAAATCATCTAATGAATGTAAACTGGGTCATGTTTATTACACTGTTTTCACAGAGACTCTCAAAAAAGTTGATCAGCTTCAATGACTCCATCTTAAGTTAAGTTCATCAACAACAATAATGAAAAAATATAGCTCAAGATAATGTATGAGAGAAATATCAATTATTTTCTATTGACCCACAGTTATAGGTTTATCACATAACCAGCTGTTTTCCACTCAAATAATTCAAACATGCCTCTGGCACTAGAAAACTAATTACACTTTTTTAATACTTAATAAGTCTCATAAATCATATTGTTCAATTTTGTACTACAATATTTCATCTTATGCATAGTAAAAATGTAACAGGAAAAAAGCATAACAAAACTACTATTAGAAAATTAAACGATACATGTCTGTACATTCACAGTATCAGATTACAACATTGTTTTGGTCAGTTGAGTTTCATTATTATAGATCACACATCTTTCTTTTCAGGTACACCTCTTTATTAAAACTAGGATGTAACTATAATTCGAAAGTGAAGCCATAGCAATACTTAAGACTGCTACACCCAGTTCAAGCCAAATAATTCTGTATGAGTTTATCCCTGAAGGCTCATTTCTGCATTAAAAATAAGGTAACCAAAGGCCTTTAAAACACAGAAATGACAGAGCAGAAGTAACTGTTAAAATCCTCTATGAAGTTAGGCAAATGTATAATTATTGCTTCTTGGGTTTGATTTGGATTTGGAACTCACAGAATCATGCAAGGTTATTAAGAAGTTTCAGAATACTGTAAGTGGAAATCTAGAGATTTTTCTTTTTTTTATGTCCTTTATGATGACTCAAACTCACTATCTCAGGAAATATTTATAAATGTGCTAAATGAAATGTTGTTTGATACTGAAAGGCACATTAAATAATAACATCTCAAGGTTGGAGAATACATTCAAGGTTATGTTTCTCCTTTTTGCCTCTTACAATGGTCAGCAAACCACAGGCTGTACACCAAATCTAGACCACCACCTATCTTAGTAAATCATTATGAGACCTTAACTGCGCTATTCATTTGAGTTTTCTCTGGCTGCATTTGTACTATAATGATAGAAGTGAGTGGCTTTGAAGAGACTATATGCACTGCAGAGCTTCAAAACTCATTGCCACTTTTCATATGTTTAATGCTATAGGAATAATATTTAGCATGTGCATATTTTGCAATGGAATTGTACAAAGTGCAATCTATGCAGGGAGAAATTAGATTTTAAGAGAATTTAACTGGTTGCTTGCTGTTACCTAGTTAGAGAGAATTCTGACACTTAACTGATATGGAATGGTTATGAATTCTATTTTGCTTTTCTATAAGAATATGAGACATGCCTAGTAAAGTCATGCAAAATGAACATCATTAAAAAAACAGAAAAATATTATTTACTAATCAATGTATAAAATTGAGAAGAGAATTTCATGTGTATATGCATTATTATCTATATTGTATGTAGAAAATATATGTCAAAGATTGGATCCTTTGGTTGTATATTAATATTTATTATGTTTTTATTGAAAATGAGTTCCAATATACCTAATGTCAAATGCCTCTTATCTTTCACTCTGTTTTTTGCCCACGTATTAACAGAAGCCAAAGAATATATCATCATTCATAGATTATCTGTTAAAAAGTAGTAAAATTAAGCATTTTAATCTTGATTATTATTATGAAACTATTCTAAATATTTATTCCCTAATATTTGATTTTCATCAATTGAAAATACATACTCCTTTTGATTCAGAAATTCATTCCTGGAATTTACCATAAATTATCTTTACACCTATTGCACTTTGTAATAGGAAAAAGAAACCCCACAAACTATCTAAACACTAGTTTAACAATTAAATGTTGGTATATCCAGCTATTAAAAATGATAAAACAATTTTTTATAAAGTGGCATGTATTATGAAATGATAAAAGAGTATGGTGTGTAGTGTTAGTAGATTCAACTCCTGATACCCATTCCATTTAGCATGTTTGCTTATTTTCATTGCCAGGTATGCGGTACCCAAGACAAGCAGTTTCTTTTGCACCTATCTATCCTGCCTTTCAATGGTCAGGAAAGATGGTGAACATTACTTCCAAAATTACAAACTCTATTTTGTTGCATTCATTAAAGGTCTTCCAACTCCAGCTTAAGCTCTTATTTTTCTTTACCAAACCTCTGATCTCCTAAAAAGACACTTCCAACCCCTTTCCTAACAATAGGCATTCTAATGTTGCAATGAATTATCCTCATTGCCACCACTCAGTACTTCTGAAGAGATACTCAATTATGTGATCTGTTTTTTTCCCAACAATTTGGATGATCCCACTGTTCACATGGTAAATCCTATCCTCTTTTTTTTTTTGAGCAACCTTACAAGATTTTAACAAAATAATATAAAATGTGTATATATTCTGGATATTGCATTTATCCCCAGGAGGGCCCCCCCAATTACCCTCCCTTATCCCTCCCTTCCCCTTCCCACTGTAACTCTTAAAAAACGTATTAGATTGTAAAGCATTACATCTTATCTGGATTTAACTCATGCTACTAGACCAACTTTCTCATTGTCCAGGGTCTAGTCCCCACCTCCACAGATGAGTGGAGACAATCGACCCTTAGATCTCTGGGTTAAGCTGATTTTACTCATCATGATCTCTTCCATAGCCATCCATTTACCTTCGAAGGCTGCAATATCATT